>JARNME010000434.1:0-173337 GCA_030179655.1 Scaptomyza flava | reverse complement strand
CAAAAAATTTGGATAAAACCAAAAAATACAACTTAACAAGCAGAACCCTCACCACTTATCAAACTTCGAGCTAGAGTCACCAAATTTGTTATGAAGGTAGCATTTGACATTCCACAAGGATCTGCAGCAAAAATTTGGATGCCACGCCCAACCATACCGCCCGCAGCCCCCCTTTCCCCACTTTTACAAACTTCGAGCTAGAGTCACCAAATTTGTTATGAAGGTAGCATTTGACATTCCACAAGGATCTGCAGCAAAAATTTGGATGCCACGCCCAACCATACCGCCCGCAGCCCCCCTTTCCCACTTTATACAAACTTCGAGCTAGAGTCACCAAATTTGGTATGAAGATAGCAATTGACATCCCACATAGATCGGCACCAAAAATTTGAATACCACGCCCAACCATACCGCCCGCAGCCCCCTTTCCCCACTTTTACAAACTTTGAGCTAGAGTCACCAAATTTGGTATGAAGGTAGCATTGACATTCCACAAGGATCTGCAGCAAAAATTTGGATGCCACGCCCAACCATACCGCCCGCAGCCCCCCTTTCCACACTTTATACAACTTCGAGCTAGAGTCACCAAATTTGGTATGAAGATAGCAATTGACATCCCACATAGATCGGCACCAAAAATTTGAATACCACGCCCAACCATACCGCCCCCAGCCCCCCTTTCCCCACTTTTACAAACTTTGAGCTAGAGTCACCAAATTTGTTATGAAGGTAGCATTTGACATTCCACAAGGATCTGCAGCAAAAATTTGGATGCCACGCCCAACCATACCGCCCGCAGCCCCCCTTTCCCCACTTTATACAAACTTCGAGCTAGAGTCACCAAATTTGGTATGAAGGTAGCATTTGACATTCCACAAGGATCTGCAGCAAAAAATTGGATGCCACGCCCAACCATACCGCCCGCAGCCCCCCTTTCCCCACTTTATACAAACTTCGAGCTAGAGTCACCAAATTTGGTATGAAGGTAGCATTTGACATTCCACAAGGATCTGCAGCAAAAATTTGGATGCCACGCCCAACCATACCGCCCGCAGCCCCCCTTTCCCCACTTTATACAAACTTCGAGCTAGAGTCACCAAATTTGGTATGAAGATAGCATTGACATCCCACATAGATCGGCACCAAAAATTTGAATACCACGCCCAACCATACCGCCCGCAGCCCCCCTTTCCCCACTTTATACAAACTTCGAGCTAGAGTCACCAAATTTGGTATGAAGATAGCAATTGACATCCCACATAGATCGGCACCAAAATTTGTATACCACGCCCAACCATACCGCCCGCAGCCCCCCTTTCCCCACTTTTACAAACTTTGAGCTAGAGTCACCAAATTTGTTATGAAGGTAGCATTTGACATTCCACAAGGATCTGCAGCAAAAATTGGATGCCACGCCCAACCATACCGCCCGCAGCCCCCCTTTCCCCACTTTATACAAACTTCGAGCTAGAGTCACCAAATTTGGTATGAAGGTAGCATTTGACATTCCACAAGGATCTGCAGCAAAAATTTGGATGCCACGCCCAACCATACCGCCCGCAGCCCCCCTTTCCCCACTTTTACAAACTTTGAGCTAGAGTCACCAAATTTGTTATGAAGGTAGCATTTGACATTCCACAAGGATCTGCAGCAAAAATTTGGATGCCACGCCCAACCATACCGCCCGCAGCCCCCCTTTCCCCACTTTATACAAACTTCGAGCTAGAGTCACCAAATTTGGTATGAAGATAGCAATTGACATCCCACATAGATCGGCACCAAAAATTTGAATACCACGCCCAACCATACCGCCCGCAGCCCCCCTTTCCCCACTTTGTACAAACTTCGAGCTAGAGTCACCAAATTTGGTATGAAGATAGCAATTGACATCCCACATAGATCGGCACCAAAAATTTGAATACCACGCCCAACCATACCGCCCCCAGCCCCCCTTTCCCCACTTTTACAAACTTTGAGCTAGAGTCACCAAATTTGTTATGAAGGTAGCATTTGACATTCCACAAGGATCTGCAGCAAAAATTTGGATGCCACGCCCAACCATACCGCCCGCAGCCCCCCTTTCCCCACTTTATACAAACTTCGAGCTAGAGTCACCAAATTTGGTATGAAGGTAGCATTTGACATTCCACAAGGATCTGCAGCAAAAATGTGGATGCCACGCCCAACCATACCGCCCGCAGCCCCCCTTTCCCCACTTTATACAAACTTCGAGCTAGAGTCACCAAATTTGGTATGAAGGTAGCATTTGACATTCCACAAGGATCTGCAGCAAAAATTTGGATGCCACGCCCAACCATACCGCCCGCAGCCCCCCTTTCCCCACTTTATACAAACTTCGAGCTAGAGTCACCAAATTTGGTATGAAGATAGCAATTGACATCCCACATAGATCGGCACCAAAAATTTGAATACCACGCCCAACCATACCGCCCCCAGCCCCCCTCTCCCACTTTTACAAACTTTGAGCTAGAGTCACCAAATTTGTTATGAAGGTAGCATTTGACATTCCACAAGGATCTGCAGCAAAAATTTGGATGCCACGCCCAACCATACCGCCCGCAGCCCCCCTTTCCCCACTTTATACAAACTTCGAGCTAGAGTCACCAAATTTGTTATGAAGGTAGCATTTGACATTCCACAAGGATCTGCAGCAAAAATTTGGATGCCACGCCCAACCATACCGCCCGCAGCCCCCCTTTCCCCACTTTATACAAACTTCGAGCTAGAGTCACCAAATTTGTTATGAAGGTAGCATTTGACATTCCACAAGGATCTGCAGCAAAAATTTGGATGCCACGCCCAACCATACCGCCCCCAGCCCCCCTTTCCCCACTTTTACACACTTCGAGCTAGAGTCACCAAATTTGGTATGAAGATAGCATTTGACATCCAACATAGATCGGCACCAAAAATTTGAATACCACGCCCAACCATACCGCCCGCAGCCCCCCTTTCCCCACTTTTACAAACTTTGAGCTAGAGTCACCAAATTTGGTATGAAGAGAGCATTTGACATCCCACATGGATCGGAAGCAAAAATTTGAGTACCACGCCCAACCATACCGCCCGCAGCCCCCCTTTCCCCACTTTATACAAACTTCGAGCTAGAGTCACCAAATTTGTTATGAAGGTAGCATTTGACATTCCACAAGGATCTGCAGCAAAAATTTGGATGCCACGCCCAACCATACCGCCCGCAGCCCCCCTTTCCCCACTTTATACAAACTTTGAGCTAGAGTCACCAAATTTGGTATGAAGGTAGCATTTGACGTTCCACAAGGATCTGCAGCAAAAATTTGGATGCCACGCCCAACCATACCGCCCGCAGCCCCCCTTTCCCCACTTTGTACAAACTTCGAGCTAGAGTCACCAAATTTGGTTTGAAGATAGCAATAGACATCCCACATAGATCGGCACCAAAAATTTGAATACCACGCCCAACCATACCGCCCGCAGCCCCCCTTTCCCCACTTTGTACAAACTTCGAGCTAGAGTCACCAAATTTGGTATGAAGATAGCAATTGACATCCCACATAGATCGGCACCAAAAATTTGAATACCACGCCCAACCATACCGCCCCCAGCCCCCCTTTCCCCACTTTTACAAACTTTGAGCTAGAGTCACCAAATTTGTTATGAAGGTAGCATTTGACATTCCACAAGGATCTGCAGCAAAAATTTGGATGCCACGCCCAACCATACCGCCCGCAGCCCCCCTTTCCCCACTTTATACAAACTTCGAGCTAGAGTCACCAAATTTGGTATGAAGATAGCAATTGACATCCCACATAGATCGTCACCAAAAATTTGAATACCACGCCCAACCATACCGCCCCCAGCCCCCCTTTCCCCACTTTTACAAACTTTGAGCTAGAGTCACCAAATTTGGTATGAAGAGAGCATTTGACATCCCACATGGATCGGAAGCAAAAATTTGGATGCCACGCCCAACCATACCGCCCGCAGCCCCCCTTTCCCCACTTTATACACACTTCGAGCTAGAGTCACCAAATTTGGTATGAAGATAGCAATTGACATCCCACATAGATCGGCACCAAAAATTTGAATACCACGCCCAACCATACCGCCCCCAGCCCCCCTTTCCCCACTTTTACAAACTTTGAGCTAGAGTCACCAAATTTGTTATGAAGGTAGCATTTGACATTCCACAAGGATCTGCAGCAAAAATTTGGATGCCACGCCCAACCATACCGCCCGCAGCCCCCCTTTCCCCACTTTATACAAACTTCGAGCTAGAGTCACCAAATTTGTTATGAAGGTAGCATTTGACATTCCACAAGGATCTGCAGCAAAAATTTGGATGCCACGCCCAACCATACCGCCCGCAGCCCCCCTTTCCCCACTTTATACACACTTCGAGCTAGAGTCACCAAATTTGGTATGAAGATAGCAATTGACATCCCACATAGATCGGCACCAAAAATTTGAATACCACGCCCAACCATACCGCCCCAAGCCCCATAGCCCCCTTTCACCACCTTTTACATGCTTCGAACTAGAGTCACCAAATTTGGTATGAAGGTAGCATTTGACATTCCACAAGGATCTGCAGCAAAATTTGGATGCCACGCCCAACCATACCGCCCGCAGCCCCCCTTTCCCCACTTTATACAAACTTCGAGCTAGAGTCACCAAATTTGGTATGAAGATAGCAATTGACATTCCACATAGATCTGCACCAAAAATTTGAATGCCACGCCCAACCATACCGCCCCCAGTCCCCCTTTCCCCACTTTTACAAACTTTGAGCTAGAGTCACCAAATTTGGTATGAAGATAGCAATTGACATCCCACATGGATGGGCATCAAAATTTTTAATACTGGTATCGAGTATACCGCAGTCGGTTGCGTCCGACTGCAACGTTTCCACTTGTTTTTGATACAGTTGCTCAATTGTTTGATTTGCCAATCATGACAAAACCATCTGCGTCGAGTTTAAGATCGATGGTAGATACAGTGTCTGCGATTTATGCATCGCTGTCGTCTTTGGGTGACGACAAAGACATTTCAAATGCAATGATTATTCATATGGTCATGGCTGAAGTAGACCATAAGACTAAGTCTCGTTATGAGGAGCAGCTTGATTATGATAGGAAGATTGACTAAGCAGTTAAATAGAAGGTATCAATATTTGGCTGCAGAAGAGTCAACTCGTGACAAATAAAAGTACGCCATGAAGTGAAAAAGCCTCAACAAAAATCTTCATTTGCAAGTGCTAGCTCAGCGCATAGGTCGTCGTCTGCATGCACTTATTGCAAGTCTGCAGATCACAATATATAAGTTTGTCCCGCATTCTGTGGTACTTCGGTTATGCAACGATTTGAGTACGTAAAAACTTAAAGAATGTGTCTTAATTGTTTGAACGTGGGACACATTTTTTATTTATAAATCTAAAAACTATTAGATTTTTCAAAATTATTATGTTATCACCACAAATTTTGTTTTTTTTTTTTAATAAAAAAAAACACTGTTATTTGAATTAAACTAACTTATCTCGCGATTACAATTGTCACTAAACTAAAAGTGCGTCTTTTTCAAATAATAATATTTTTTGCAAACCTAATGCTTGCATTTCGTTGCAAATATTTTGCGAATTAGCGCACCGCTATTTGTCGTCTGAAAACAAACTTTATTTTTGCTTTCTATTCAACGAGAAAATTTTACGTTTTGAATTAGTTTGTCTCTGGATTTTATTTTGAACGTAGACAAATTGATAAACATAATACTATGTCAATAATAGTCCATTGCCATTAACTTAACTCTGATTAATATTTTTTTATGAATAAAATGATTTTCTTTGAAATTCTATATGTTGTTCGAGTTTATGCAGACAGGAAAAAATAAAACATAATTAAACATTCATATCTTTAAAAAATAAATGCAATTATATGCGAAATTAAATTTTAAAACAAGTGGTGCCACGCCCAATTTGGATTAAATTAGGCATAACTATAATAAATCATTAAAAATAAAAATAAATTTTAATTATAATAATAGCCGTACTGGTTAATCACAGTCCACATATAGCAAATACGCAGTTGTTCACATTTAGAGAGCGTGTGCCACGCCTTAAATATGAGTAATCAGCTTCAGACTTTGGAGGGTGTTTATTGATAGTATTTAGAAAATTTTCTGCCCCAGTGATGCCATATATACTTTAAAAAAATCCCATACAAATAATGACCACTCTAAACCACAGATTGCATTTCCTTCCCTCCTGATTTTTGCAATTTAACTACATCAAAGGAGGAGTTGACTGAGAATGTGTTTCCAAACATCATCCAAAATTACAAACATAATGATTGGTTAAGTGCCGAGCAATTTTAGCTGAATAATGAATATACAATTCAATGTACCTGCAATGCAACTAAGCACAAACAAAACGAAGCGAATGCAGAGCATCAGACACAGCGTTCCTTAATTCAATAGCGGGACTTCGTTTTTTACGACCACTTTTCTCTGCTGTAACACCAATACCATCATATTCATTTGCAAGCAGAGACAATTGTTGTACAAAAAACACATACTATTTCAAATTTTACAAATTTTGAACTATAATCACCAAATTTGGTATGAAGATAGCAAGTGACATTCCATAAAGATCTGCAGCAAAATTTTGGATGCCACGCTCACCCATACCGCCCCAGCCCCCCTCTCCTGACCTTTTACAAACTTTGAGCTAGTCACCAGACGAAGACAGCTGGTGGCATCCCCATCTGCATCGGAGAAATTTTAAGGCAATCAGGCCTATTTTTACCGGTTTTAATACTGGTAACGAGTATACCGCAATCGGTTGCGTCCGACTGCAACGTTTCCACTAGTTAATATTAATTTCGCGTACTTTTTTACCTGGAAAGTGGCAAAGAAAATGAATTAAGATAGGATGGATTAGGAAAGGAAGCTCATTAACGTTTGTTTTGAGGGGTGGATGAAAAATAAACTACACCCAGTGTAGTCTATGGCGAAGGCTGCTGATACCATTGCACAAGGTGTTACAGTGCATACGCTCACCCTACCATGATCTTGATAATAGCCAATTCTATGTACATTCAAGATCCCTAAAAGCGCCTATGGCAGTTATTGCATCTCGTTCAAGCTTGGCATGGTTACAATAAAACAAAAGTAAATTAGGCAGACATTATTATATTCTTTACACAGATACTTTGACTGGTTTAACATACGACCTAATATAACTGCTAACCAAATCTTTAGAGTAAACTAGTAATAATACAAAAACGGCAAGTGCTTAGACCGGCTAAAAATAAAAAAATAATCGGTTATAAGAATAATGGCTAAGTATATAAATATGAAATAAATGTGAACATGCATATGGATAACTTTATATACCCAAGTTCGTCATTATAACATAATATGCGTGACGTTAATTTATTATTAAGTCGTCGCTAAATATGTAAGTAAGTGCAAATGCAAAGTAAAAAAAAATCGGTACATTTATTTTCTCGAGTTAGTGTGTTTGCATAGGCTGCAAAAACACATGTGTTCGAAAGTATTAGATCGTTCTGATTTCAAGGTTATTTAAGAGAGGCTTTTGTCAAATTTAAGTTTACGCACGGAACGAGAAGCTTTCACGTGGATATTATTAAGAGCAGCAGTATCCCACACAGAATGATCTTTCCTTGCGTGTGTGTGTGTGTGGGTTTTATATCCGTTGCTGAAAATCAAGCAAAAGTTAAAAGGATGAGAGAGGGGAGGTGAGGATCTAAATTTTGAAGCTCTCTTAACACTCATTGTTGGCCGTCAGCCGTCAGGTGCTACAGGGGGATGATCACGCAGTGTCTAATGCCGGTACTTGTACTGGTATCTAGGCTGCGTGCCTATCTGTAGCGCACTGGGGGAATTGCGACTATACTCTCCTCGCGAGGGTGGCTGGAAACAGAATCTTGGTTAGGTCATGTCTCTGCCAATGAGTGCTGGCAAATCGTAGTCGGGCGAGAGAAGACAACTCTCCAAATCACCTCAAGCCAAGGTGGAACAGCATACGCCGATGGTTGCGTGGCCGGGGAGAAGCTCGGTCTCTAGCATGCGGACTCAGGGGGAACAGCCGACCCACCTTGTTTTATGTAGGCTTCCCGCGGTACATGGGCTCTGCCGCGGGTGACGATCCCCTTCCCTATTACTCGTGGGAACAATATGAACTCAAACATTAATAAAAACAAAGAGGCCGACACTCGCCCAAAGTCGGATGGGACTAACAATCCCTCATCTTCTGCGCTGCCCGGTAAGCCAGCGGGCAGTGCCATTCCAGGTGTACGCGGTAAGGTTCCGGACAGACAGCCGAGTCGTGGGGCGAGACCTGGATACAAGGTGCCGGCTAGAGCTCCGCAGAGCATACATGCGGCGGGCTCAGCCTCCACCCCAAACCGGGCCTCAATCTCGATAAAGCCGAGCATGCCCGGACCTAAGAAACCGTCGTATAACGACAAGAGACGTGCTGCGGGTATCTTGACCCGGAACCTGTCTGGCACAGAAACATCGCCAGAAGGTTCGCAGCTGGTGGAGTGGGCAAAATCAATTTTGCTCGATTTTCATCCAGCTCCAGCGAAAGAGCCAGATGCCGCTAAGCCAAAGTGGCAGCTACCGGAAGCTAGTAGCGCACCACAAGCCAAGCGGTCGCGCCAGCAGCTCGGGACGAAATCCTAAGGGGTAAGGTTCTTCTCGGTGTCCTGGATAAGGGAAGCGAGGGGGGCCAAATCCCAAGGAGCCAGTGGCCGTGGGTGGAGAACGAGCTGCAAGGAGCCTTTATGCGAATCATGCTGGCAAATGGAGGACCACCGCCCGTATGCCAAGATGCCGGCTGGCATCAAGGTTGCGTGAAAGTGGTGGCATGCGCTGATATGCACTCAGCCAAGGTCTACAAAGAGGCCATTTCTGCCCTGGGTGAGGTCTACCCTGGGGCCAAGTTGGAGACTGTGGACTGGAAGGATGTGCCCAGCAGACCTAGGGCTCGAGTATGGGTATCGGCTAAACCCGATGATCCGGCCGAGATCCTAAAGGTCTTCCAATTTTGTAACCCTCAGCTGCCGTCAAGCGACTGGCGGGTGGCAAAATTGGAAAAGGCGGATGGTCCACGGCGCCAGATTCTCTTGGTGTTGAACGACAAGACTGTCGAGCACCTCGCCGAGTGCGACGACACCTTACAGTACGGCTTTAAAACCGTGGCTGTTAGGGTGTATCGCTCGGACAAGGCCAACGAATCTGTCGTGCAAGGGCCGGATCTGGAGATCGACCACGACGAGGATCTAGATGAGGAGGAGTTATTAAGCTATGCTTCAGAGACATCAGAGCTAGCTCGAGATCTCTCCCGGCTAGGCCACAGCGGGGGAGACATAGAGGTAGAAGACGATGAAGATGCCGACATTACTGTGGTGGAGAAGGATTTGAAGAATGTCTTTGAGACTTCTTCAGATAAATCTACACCACAGTAAGGCAGTATCGGCTGCTCTTCTGCTGTACCTGGAGAGGGGTACAGTGGACATAGTCCTTATACAGGAACCCTGGGTGTGTGGTGGCAGGGTCTCTGGACTGAGGACACAAGAACACAAGCTACTAGTAGCTGGAACCGAAGGTAGATATAGAACCTGCACACTTGCAAAAAGACATTTAAACATATTTTTGCTCCCAAAGTACAGCGACGCAGACAACACTGCAGCGTGTCTGGAGCTGGAGACGGAAACAATCCGACTAGCCTCTAGCTACTTCGCCCACGACCATAAGGGCGACCCTCCGCATCCGTCGCTTCGCCAGCTGATCGCCGACTGCGAGCTGGGAGGCCTTCGGCTAATAGTGTGCTGCGACGCAAATGCCCATCATCATCAGTGGGGAAGCACTGATACAAACGTAAGGGGTGAGTTGATTTTTGACTACCTTCTCAATACCAACATGCTTATTTGTAATAATGGTAAGGACCCGACCTTTATTATCAAAAACCGCAGGGAAGTCCTAGATATTACTCTTGTCTCTGCCTCTTTATGGGATCAAATCCTCTCTTGGAAGGTGCTGGATGAGCACTCCTTCTCGGATCATAGGTATATTGAAACCATACTACAGATCCAAAGTCCCAAACCAACTCAGTTCAGAAACTTAAGAAGAACTGATTGGAAGAATTACGCTGGTTCGCTGCAAAGATTGCTCCCTGAAACTCCACCTGAAGGGCCAAATACCGTCGAGTATACAACCTTTCTCATAAGAAAATTCAGTAAAGCGTGTGAAAACGCCCTGAATGCATCTTGTTCCATTAGCAGACCAAAAAGGAAGAAGAAACCCCCTTGGTGGACTGCTCAAATCGGAGAGTTGAGGGCAGCTGCCAGAAAACTCTTCAATAAAGCAAAGGCTCAAAATGACGAACAGACATGGGCTGACTACACGGCAGGGCTCACCGTGTTCAAAAAGGAGCTTCGCAAAGCAAAACGAACTTCTTGGAGAACTTTCTGCTCAGAGATAGACAGTACTTCCGAAGCAGCCAGACTAAGGAAGCTACTAAGTAAAACTCCTCAGACTCTTGGTTTCATCAAGAATGCAAACGATGAGTGGACATCATCCAGTGAAGAATCACTAACCTTACTCCTGGACACACATTTTCCGGGGGGAAATAGATCGCCAAGACCTTGTGATCTGCACGTTAGCGGGGAGACACAGAAGCTCTTGCAATTGCTCAGTGAAAGCAATATCCATCGGGCAATTAAGAGCTTCAAACCCTATAAATCACCAGGAATAGACAATGTCATTCCTGCCCAATTGCAGTCCGCAGGGAAATTAGCCATCAATTGGCTTAAGAACATATTCTCCAGGGTTTTTAAAAGTGGTATATTCCCGGGGCCATGGCTGGAATCGAAAGTAGTTTTCATCCCAAAAGCCGGAAAACCCTCGCACACAACAGCTAAAGATTTTCGACCTATCAGTCTCTCGTCTTTTCTACTGAAAACAATGGAGAGGCTGCTTTGTCTTCATTTGAGAAGCACTATTCCCATATCGCTTCTCTCACCAGTTCAGCATGCCTATTCTAAGGGCAAGTCTACAGAGACCGCACTGCATGCACTTACTGCATGCATTGAAAAGTCTATACACAGGGAAAACTATACGCTAGTAGCTTTCCTAGACATAGAGGGTGCTTTCAACAACGTCACTCCTAAGACTATCACCGACTCGCTGACGGATTTGGGGGTTGACTCCCTGACTGTGCACCTGATCGATCAGATGCTCCAATGCAGGATCGTAAGGGCCGCACTGGGGGCAGTGACTGTCACCAAATCCGTAGATCGTGGAACCCCACAAGGCGGAGTCCTCTCTCCTCTTCTATGGAACGTAGCAGTAAACCAACTGCTGCGGTCCATGGATGGGGGAGGGTGCAAAGTGGTAGCCTATGCAGACGACGTTGCCCTAGCCTTTTCAGGCAAGTTCCCGCAGACGTTATGTGACCGAATGACGGAAGCCCTTGCTAGGCTTTCCGGTTGGGCAAAAAGATTTGGATTAGGAGTTTATCCTGCTAAAACGGAACTGGTTCTGTTTACGAGGAAATACAAAATTCCGTCTCTACAGCCACCAACTCTAGATGGGGTTAAACTGTCCTTTAGTGACTCAGCAAGATACCTAGGCCTAATTCTAGACAAGAAATTAAACTGGAATCTCAATACTGAAGAGCGTATAAGGAAGGCACATGTTGCTCTATACGCCTGTTGCAAGACAATCGGACTTAAATGGGGCATGACTCCGCAAGTTGTCCATTGGCTCTACACTGCGGTAGTCAGACCAATTTTATTCTATGGTGTTTCTGTCTGGTGGCCTGCACTTGACAAGAAAACAGTCACCAGGAAATTAGGAAGGGTGCAGCGAACTGCTGCGCTCTGCATAACAGGAGCTTTACGTACGACCCCGGGTAACGCTCTTGACGCCATACTGCACTTCCTACCTGTCAAAATGATGGGGCGGAAAATAGAAACTATGTAAGCGCTTCGAATGAGGGAAGCCAAACAGTGGATAGGCCAGGACTTTGGACATTCAAGTATCTTGAAAGACAATCCACTCATACCAGACAATACGGATTATCAGATCCCACAGGTGTATTTAGAAACTCCCTTTACTACCCTAATCCCAACTAGAGAGAATTGGGAAGAAGGCTTGCCCGCAAGACCTGCGGAAGCTATAGAAATTTTCACAGACGGCTCAAAGCTGGACAGTAGAGTAGGAGGCGGCATTTTCTTCCAGAGCTGTGGAGCTAGAGTCACCAAATTTGGTAGGAAGATAGCTGCCATCGAGTTTTGGAGCCACACCAACCAATGCCGCCCCCAGCTCCCCCGCATTATCTTCCAGAGCTGTGGAGCTAGAGTCACCAAATTTGGTAGGAAGATAGCTGCCATCGACTCCCAAAAATCTGCATCAAAGTTTTGGAGCCACGCCCACCCATTTCGCCCCCATTTCTCCACCTTTATCAAACTTTTAGCTAGAGCCACCAAATATGGTATGAAGATAGCAATTGACATCCCACAATGCATTCAAAATTTGGATGCCACACCCACCCTTACCGGCCCAATCCCCCCCCACCACGCCATAACCCAAAAATTTTCAAACTTTGAGCTACAGTCACCAAATTGGGTATGAAGATAGCAATTGATTTTTCTCAAAGATCTGCATCAAAAATTGGGATGCCCCACTCACTTATACCGCCCCTGCCACCTTTCCACACATTTTACAAACTTCGAGCTAGATTCACAAAATTTGGTATGAAGATAGCAATTGAAATTCCACAAAGATCTCCACCACAAATTTGGATGCCACACCCACCCACTCCGCCCCATCCGCTCTTTCCCCCCCTTGTTACAAACTTCAATCTATTGTCACCAAATTTGGTATGAAGATAGTAATTGACATTCCACAAAGATCTGCAACAAAAATTTGGATGCCACACCCATCCATAACGCCCCAGCTGCCTTTTTCCCACTTTTACAAACTTTGAGCTAGAGTACTCAAATTTGGTATGAATATAGCAATTGACATTCAACAAAGATTTTCATCAAAAATTTGGATGCCACGCCCACCTATACCATCCCCCTTCCCCTATCTTTTACAAACGTTTAGCTAGTGTCACTAAATTTGGAACGAAAATAGCTGGTGGCATCCCCATCTGCATCGGAGAATAATTACGTAAGCCTACACCCCTGCCGCATCCGTACCCTTTTGCAATCAAGCCTTTTTTGCCGGTTTTAATGCTGGTAACGAGTACACCGCAGTTGGTTGCGTCCGTTTGCAACCTTTCTACTTGTTTTTCTTGCACATATCTAACTTGATGTTATTATTACTTTTGATATTTTTCTTTTATACTTATTTGTTTTGTTTTACATTAATTGAAATTAACTTTAATTTTATGCAGAGATACGGCAACTTATATTTCAGGCGTCTCGACACCACTTTCAATTTACTTTAACAATTGGTTAAACACATTTAACACAAATACAAACAAAAATAAGCAAAATATTACAACATTTCACACTTACACTTGTATAAATTGAACATTATCTTTACTTAAACTTGTGCCGGCATGTTGTTAAACCTTTTGTAGGGTTATTGTTGATTGGCACTATCTCACTTAACATAAACATAAAACAAAACTTATCCACTTCGCATGTGATGTAGCTGTTTAGAGCCTTTTACTATTTAATTTCTACCTACCACATTTTAATAGGTTTAAGCAAAGACCCTTAAATAACAAGATATTGCAATAGTTTAGAAAAGCTTTGTTTCAGGGGTTTGCCTCAGAAATATTTCAAATGGTATACAGAATAACAAAAGTAGTAAGCCATAAAAGTGAGGGAGCGCGATAGCGGATAGCATGTGCAGCCGGTTTTGTTTCAATTGCACATGCACTCAGCGGCCCATCAAGTGTACGACAAGCGGCAGGCCAGCGGCAACCAAGAACGGTAAAAATTTGTCACTGTATGAGTGCGTGTGTTTCGCTTCTCGCCTGGCCTACTTGTCTAGAATTTTGCTATTTTTATTCCTTTAACCCATATAAAGGAAAAAAGGGTATAATGGTTATGTGCAAAAGTATGTAACAGGCAGAAGGAAGCATCTTCGACCCCATAAAGTATATATATTCTTGATCAGCATCAACAGCCAAGACGATATAGCCATGTCCGTCTGTCCGCCCGTCTGTCCGTCTGTATGAACGCGTGGATCTCAGAGACTACAAATTAAATTAAAATCGAATTTAAAAAAAATATCAAATTTGGAAAATGTAAAAATAAGGGTTGAAATAAGAGATGGGCGCTTGACATGTTTTTTGCCGTAATAGTGTATGGTCACGCGTGATCACGCATGTGCGTGAGTTATTTTAATTTCATAATCACGCAACATGATTCACGTGAGTTGTATTTAAATCACGCAAATCACGCACATTACAAAAATTATTAGACAAAAATCGCCAAAAACCAATATCGATATAACGAATTAAAAAATATTTTCCTAAAATATCGATAAACCATACGAAATATACAAGTGGAAACGTTGCAGTCGGTGGCAACCGACTGCGGTATACGCGATACCAGTATTAAAACCCGTAAAAACAGGCCTGATTGCAAAGGGTAACGGATGCGGCAGGGGTGTACGCTGCCTGAAAGATTCTCCGATGCAGATGGGGATTCCACCAGCTGTCTTCGTTGCCAATTTGGTGACTCTAGCTCAAAGTTTGTAAAGGGTGGGGAAAGGGGGGGCTGATGCAGATCTTTGTGGAATATCAATTGCTATCTTCATACCAAAATTTTTGGCTCTAGGTCAAAGTTTGTAAAAGGTCTGGAAAGGGGGCTTGGGAGCGGTATGGGCAGGCGTGGCATCCAAATTTTTGCAGCAGATCTATGTGGAATGTCAATTGCTATCTTCATACCAAATTTTGTGAATATAGCTCAAAGTTTGTAAAATGTGGGAGAGGGGGGCTGGGGGCCGTATGGGTGGGTTTGGTATCTAGAGCTGTATCGGTGGGCGTGGACTCCAAACTTTTGATGCAGTTTTTGGGGGGGTCAACATCACCAATCTTGGCACCAAATTTGGTGGCTCTAGCTTAAAAACTGTGAGAGATATAGCCATTTCTGATTTCAAAATGTGGGGGCCTTGGGGCGGAATGGGTGGGCGTGGCTTAAAAACTTTGATGCAGCTTGTTGGAGGTCGTTACCCGCTTAATTTATACCAAAATATGTGGCTCTAGCTCCACTACTCTGAAAGATACACGCATTCCCGTTTTTGACGAAGCGTTGGGGCGGATGGGGGCCGATAGGCCAGTATTGGTCAGCGTGGCATCCAAACTTTTGATGCAGTTTTTGGGGGGTCATCATCACCTTTCTTGGCACCAAATTTGATGGCCATGGCTCAAAAACTGTGGGAGATATAGGCTTTAAATATAGACTTTAAAATTCGGGGTCCAGGTGCGTAATGGGTGGGCGTGGCTCGAAAATTTTTGATGCAGTTTTTTGGGGGTTGCTAGTAGCTATCTTCTTACCAAATTTGGTATTTCTAGCTGTAAGGATGTGCGAAATATTTGGATTTATCGGTTTTAAGTTATCGATTTTATCGATTTGCCAGCCCCCCAGTTATCGTAGAGCCCGTAGAGTTGCGTTCATACAGACGGACAGACGGACAGACAGACAGACGGACAGACACCATGACGGACGTTGCACAAACTCAATATACTCTTAACCTTCGGTATCGTGTATAAAAAAATTGAAAATATGTTTTGGGGGAGCTAGGTTGCTCCTCCAAAATACCAAATTTGGTGACTCTAGCTCAATGTTTGTGAAAGTGTGGAAAGGGGGGCTGGGGGCTGTATTGGTGGGCGTGACATCCAAACGTTTGATGCGTTTTTTGGGGGTCATCAACACTTATCTTGACACCAAATATGGTGGCTATAGCTCAAAAACTGTGGGAGATAAAAGCTTTTCTGATTTTAAAATGCGGGGGGGGCTGGGGGCGGAATGGTTGGGCGTGACTCCAAAACTTTGATGCAGTTTTTTGGGGTTCGTTACCAGCTATCTTCCTACCAAATTTGGTGGCTCTAGCTCCACAAATCTGGAAGATACGTGCATTCTCGTTTTTGACGAAGCGTTGGGGCAGCTGGGGGTGGCTAGGGAGGTATTGGTGGGCGTGGCATCCAAACTTTTGATGAAGTTTTTGGGGGGTCATCAACACCTATCTTGACACCAAATATGGTGGCTATAGCTCAAAAACTGTGGGAGATATAGGCTTTGTTGTCTTTAAAATGTGTGTGTGTGTGTGTGTGGGGGGGGGGGGAGGCTGGCGGCGGAATGGGTGGGAGTGGCTCGTTAATTTTTGATGCAGTTTGTTGGGGGTTGTTTGTAGCTATCTTCTCATCAAATTTCGTAGTTCTAGCTGTAAGGATGTGCGAAATATGTGCATATATCGGTTTTGAGCTATCGAATTTATCGATTTGCCAGCCCCCCAGTTATCGTTGAACTCCAATCTTGACACTTAAATTTACTATCACATAGATAAAGAGAATTGGAAAGTTTCAAGTCTCTAGCTTGAAGGGTGTGAAAAATAATTTGACACATACAGACGGACGGACGGACAGACGGACGGACACCATGACGGACATTGCACAAACCCAATATACTCTTTACCTTCGCTATCAAGTATAAAAATTACATGTGTTAAGCAGCTTATAATACAATATAAGTATGGTGTTTGTAGTGTACAAATTGAAGCTATGACTTCGTTGGGCAAGTCGATGGGGTGCACCCTTCTAAGACGTCTTCTTGGATGTACCCTGGGGCACCAGTGGGAATTCTTAAAGTTCTTGCCTGCAGGACTCTCACCTTGTTGAGGTAAGATTTTGCGGCAATACCGTATACTTGAATTCCATAACGCCAGAATGGTGCAATGACGGTTTTGTAAAGCAGTACTTTATTTTTGAGAGAAAGTTTGTTCTTGCAGGTTAGTAGCCAGAACAGTTTTTGGATTCTTTTTTTTTTAGACAGCTTGTAAAATATGTGGTGTGCGCATTGAACTTGAGCCTACAATTACACCGAGATATTTGTATTTTGAAAGGTGGGGTACAAGTTCTCCATTTAAGTAAACGCCTGGACAAATAAGTGGTCGAAGAGCATACACAACCTCGGCGCATTTGCTGGAATTTAAGCCAATGTTCCAGTTCATGGCCCAAAGAGCAAACCTGGATAAATATTCTTGTAACTCATTTGTGGCAGCAAGAATACATCTGTCCTTAGATAAGATTGCCGTGTCATCTGCAAATGTGGCTACAATAAAGTCCTGGCTATCAAATCCATTGGGCATGTCATGTGTGAACAGGCAGTAAAGAGTCGGGCCGAGTACACTGCCTTGGGGGACACCTGCACGAATCATCTTAAAGCTTGATGTTACTCCATTTAAGACCACAGAGAACGTTCTGTCGCAAAGGTAGCTCCGAACAACCATGAGGTGGCAGAATTTTTTTAAGTTTCGAAAGCAGTCCGTAGTGCCAAACTCTATCAAAAGCTTGTCCTATATCAATAAACGCTGCCACCACGTACTCCTTGTTTTCAAATCCTTCAAGGATAAAATTTACCACTCTGTGCAGCTGTTCTGGAGTTCTATGAGATAAACGGAAGCCAAATTGAAATGGAGGTATAATATTCTTTACTTCATCAATTCTAAGCAACCGAGTTAGTAGACAGCGTTCGAAAAGTTTTGATGTGGAGGAAAGCAAACTTATTGGCCTGTAGGAGTCTAATGCATATGGATTTTTTTGATTTTTGTAAACCATACAAATTCTGGCTTTTTTCACTGCTTTGGGACGTATCCTAATCTCAGCACCGAATTGAAGAGGAGAACTAGGAATAACACTGCCTTAACGCTTTGAGGGTGTAGTTATCAAGTCCATCTGCGCCTGGAGAGTTTTGGTTTTTAAACCATTTATGTGACAGGATACTTCCTCTGGTGTAATGGGAGCGACAGGGAGGCACAACTGACCAGGAATGTCAAGAATGGTTTGAACCATTTGCTTGCAGCTTTCTGGTGTGGTATCAAATGGCTGGAACCGTCCTTCCAAGTCTTCAGCAAGTACTTCAGCTCGTTCACTAGTCGAACGAGCCCAAAATCCATCAACTCTCTTAATTGGGAATTCAGCTAACAACAACCTTTAGAATCTACTCGTCAATTTCCATAGAGAATGGTTAGAAAAATCATTTGGCGAAACATTTTCAAGAAGGCTGTCATTTTCCTGTTGTTAATGAAGCACTAGCAGCTTTTTCAGCTCTCTATTAGATATTCTGCAATAGACTCTATAAACCGTGCGATTACGAGTGCGACAAAACAGTCTTCTTAACCTCCTTTTGATAAGCAGCAGTGCCTTTAAAGCAGGCGGTAGAATATTTAAATTCCTAATACCATGCGACGGCATTGATGCAGAAGCGTCGTGAGCAGCTGAGTGCACCTTGTTAAGAAAGATCGTGTGAGCTTCTTCTTCTGGCAGTAAGATTTCAAGATTCAGATCCAAAGTTTTCTCGAGTTCCTGACGAAAAATCTTTATATTCGCTCCCCTTTGTAGTAATCGACAAATTTTCATAGTGATAACCGGAGCAGAGTCGCTCTAGTGGTGGATGATCCGAAGAAAGCTTATATTCTGTCCTTATCTTGAGATTTCCTTGGCGCAGACCATTGTAAGCAAATAAATCGATTTGGCTGGGTGAGCGATTTATGTCGGCAGGATAGTGGGTTGCTTGACCAGTTACCAGAATTTGAACAGAGGAGCTTTCTACGGCGTGCTGAAGGTTGCTGCCTCTCACATCGCCCCTTAAACTCCCCAGAGTCTGCTTTAAACATTTAAATCGCCGCCAATAATAAATTTACTGCTCAGATTTCTAAATAACTGGTTGAAGTCCGCTTCTGACCATTGGATCATCGGAGAAAGGTAAAGAGAAGAAATTTCCAACTCACCCGAGGCTGTGTCAATTTTAATGGAGGCCATTTGCAGTTGCGTCGTCGTCATCGGGTTGAAAGGAAAATGAGATAAATCTTGTTTTACTAGGATCGCCTCTCCACCTCTAAGTCTATTGCTGGGATGGTCTGCTTTATGAATGATGTAGCCGGGAGAATGATGTGTATATTTTCCTGGAGCCAGGACTCAGTGATAAGCATAACGTCTATGTTCGGTTAGAAACTGCTTTAGCTCCTCAACATGCCCAGAGATTCCCCGAGCATTCCATAATCCATATATATATATATTACCAGCAAACAGTAAAAGTGAAATATGGAAGTATTTCAAATTAGTAGAATTTGAAAGGAAAGTCAAAGAATATGCGCGTTGTGAAAAATGTTCTGAGTTGTTAATGTACCATTCGTGCAAGCGCACCGGAAGCTTACTTATTAGAAGAGAGAACGACCAGGATGTCACCAGAAAATTTTGACAAAGTTTTCTTCTATATATATAAAAGAGTTCGTCCGCGTTAAAATGGATCAGCCACAGCCTAAACGAAAAAGCTGAAAATTTCACACAATTTTCCATGCAGGTAGTAAGTGAGCACTAAGAAGGGAATTTATAATTGGAAAACTCCTTCAAGTACCTCCCATACGATTTTGAGCACTTTTTACCCGTTTTAAAAAACAAATTACAATTACAACAAGTATCCCTTCCACTGCTGTCGCCTGATTGTCGCACAAGCTCAGAGTTTGATCGCGAGCGAGAATACAGAAACAAAAAAAATGCGCAGTGACGCCTTCGCGTCGCTCAAGCAAAGTCATAAAAAAAGGTTCGACACTTGCAAAAAAGAAACGTATTTCCGCTTTTCAATGCCCTTGAAAATAATTTTCATAATTTTATGCACATGTATCACTTCGCACAGTGCATATTCTTTTTTTTTTTCAAATTTGTGTGCCTTTGACAATTGATTTACGACCCAAGTAGCGTTTGTTGTTGTTGTCAGTGTTGTTGTTGGGCCCGCACTGCTACTTTTTGTTGGTGTCATTGATTTAAAAAAAAAAAAACAACAACATAACAAAACTTGGTGCGTCCAGAAAAATTTCCCACACCAGAATATGTTATGGGGGTGGATTCGCCTACTTGCTGCTTATATAACTTAGACAAAACGTAACACACTAACATTATTGATATATTATTGATATAAAATTTCGAATAAGCAAAGGGCGTTCACATAAGCGCGTGTGTTGCTCTTATGATAATCAGATAATTTGAAATCTCGCTCCGATCATGCTCCTTTGTTGTTGCTCATTTACGTTCACTCTCTATTTTATTTTTAAACATAAATCTTAATATCCCTATCTCCTCCGCACTCACTAAGCTAAGCTAACTATAACTAAGAGGCTGCTGTTTAAGGAATTGCATTGCCTAATTTGCACCACCCATACTTAGCTCTTAAGTGCAAGCGTTGTATGTATGAGCTCGGTATCTGCTGCTTAGAGGAAGAACTGTAGTGCTCTTTCCAACATTATGTTTTTACATACAATGGTAAGAGAATTGGTTATGCATTTTTGTTCATATTTAATGTGAACAAAGAAAGTAACTTTTCGTTTCAGTGAATTTTTTAATATTGTTTATATTAAGGATAATAATAACATCGAAAGTTACTTTTTGAATCAGTGATTTTTTCAATATTCTGATTTTCGTATTATATAGACATATATACATTCCTTTAAATACGTATATATATAAATTCACTTAAAATACGTATTTTATGATAAGTTATAATAAAATTTAATTGCTATTATATAAATATTTAAATAACGATCAACGTATTTTAATTTCTTATGTTGTTTTTTAAACACAAGAAAATTAAGTCGATTTTCGACTTAATAATTGAAGCAACATTATATATAGTTGTCTTCTATTTTGCATATTATATAATAGTTATATAGACGCTGCTTTAGTGCATTTAAAAATCAAATAAAACTAAGCAGTCTGAATATTCTATTAAATTAATATAAGATGGTATATTCAATTTTATTGAATTCTATACTTTGTATAGACGCTGTAACGTTGTACAGTGAAGTCAATTTTTGACTTATTTTGAAGTATTTATTTATTTATAATACTTACTTTATATTAAGTTGTTAATTTGTTTTGTTGTTTTTTTTTTAAACAAAATTAATAAGTCGATTTTAGACTTAATAATTGAAGCAACATTATATAGTTGTCTTCTATTTTGCATATTTTATAATAGTTATATAGACGCTGCTTTAGTTCATTTCAAAATCAAATAAAACTCAGCAGTCTGAATATTCTTTGAAATTAATATAAGTTGGTATACTTAATTTTATTGAATTCTATACTTACGTGTAGACACTGTAACGTTGTAACAATCGTTTTACAGTGAAGTCAATTGACTCACAGCCAAGTTAAAATATGACTATTGAAGCTTTAGATATTAGTGGTGTTTTGGTGCCGCATTCAGTTGTTGCCATAATTGGTGATGGAGCCTGTCTTTTTAGATCTATTTCCTACCTTTTATTTGGTAGGCAAGGCTTCCATGGCACCATACGCGAAAATATTGTTAAACATGTTGTAACCAACTGGCAAACTTTGGCTTGCTTCAGCATAAACTCAAATGGAGAGTGTTATAGCTCTTCTGAACAATATGAGTGCGCTATGTCATACTCATATACTTATGGTACTGCATGTGAGCTTCAAGCAGCAGCAGAAATTTTTGCTGTAAATTTCCAAGTTTTTCAGAATGGAAATTTATTACAAGCATTCGGAAATAATATGCATCCTGTAAAAATATTGCGTTTCACCGGTCCATTAATGAATGGACATTTTGATGTTTATATTCCTTTAAACGAAGTATTAACTCAAGATTCTCATACGTCAAGTGAATGTATAACTGAAAATGTTAAAAATCCTGTTAAAAGACGTAGTCGGTTCACCGAAAAAACAGAAAAAAAGGTACTAAAACATCCTTTTGAAAATATCGTGATATCAATAGGGGTAAGCGCATAGAAGCATCAAAAAGATTTCAGGTTAATAATTCTGAGGCTCATAGAGTTGCAGTGAGAAGACATCAGGCTAATAATCCGGATGCACGTCAAGAAAGGCGTTTGCGTGCATGGAGTGTTAAAGCCATGTCTGGCTTAAACTATGATTTTGAAATAGCTTACAAGTCAGATAAAATTACTCAACTTGGTAGTATGAATTTGATATGCAAACATTGTAATGCTTTAAAATGGAAAAATGAGCCTTTGGGTATCTGTTGCAAGGCAGGAAAAGTTAAACTTTCACAAAATGAAAGTTTGCCTGATCCACTTAAAAGCTTAATAATTGGTGGACATCCAAAGCATGATCATTGCATTGATCGTATAAGAAAGTATAACAGCTGCTTTGAAATGACTTCTTTTGGAAGTACAAAAATTATAAATGAAAGTTGGTCAACCTTTAAAGTCCAAGGACAAGTGTATCACCTAATTGGTAGTGTCCGACCTTTGCCAAATGAAGAAATGAAGTTTCTTCAAATTTATTTTGTTGGTGATGATGAAAAGGAAGCTCAACTACGTTTCAAAAATATTTCAAATGTTGATTTAAGCGTAGTAAAGGATCTTCAATGTATGTTTCATCATCGTAATCGTTATGTTAAAGATCTAAAAATGGCTCTCAATAAAATACCAACAAGTACTAAAGACTATAAATTGATTATTCATGCTGATCGAACACCTGCTAGTGCTCACAAAGGGCTTTACAATGCACCTCAATCAAGCGAAGTAGCTTTAGTTATTGTTGGTCAGTAATTTGAAAAGCGCGATATTATTATTGAAAGCCATAATAATAAATTACATCGTATAAGTGAGGTGCATCGATCATACGCTACCTTACAGTACCCTTTGCTATTTCCTTATGGCGAAGATGGCTATTCAGTGGATATACCACAATGGAATCCATTATTAAAAAAAGGAGGAACCAAAAAAAAAAATATCTGCGTTAAGCTTTTACAGCTGTAAAATAATGATTCGTCAATCTGAGATAAATCATTCACTTTATTGTCGTTCCCTTTTAAGTCAGTTTTTGGTTGATACACATGCTAAAATTTAAACAGAAAGGTTAAACTATATTCGCTACAATCAAGCGAAACCCAGAGCAGATAGCTTTATACATCTACAAGATGCAATAGGCCAACAAGATGTTGTCGCAGCTCAACTTGGTCAGATGGTAATTTTACCATCTTCTTTTACAAGCTCTGCACGATATATGCATGAAAAGACTCAAGATGCTATGACATATGTTCGCCATTATGGGCGACCAGATCTTTTCATAACATTCACATGCAATCCACAATGGAATGACATCAAAAGTGTTTTATTACCGGGTCAAAAATCGCATGATCGTCACGATATTATAGCTCGAGTTTTTCATTTAAAAGTTGAAGCTTAACTGTCACTATTGCCAAAGGTTCTTTGTTTGGAAGCGTGCAATGTTTCATGTACTCTGTGGAATGGCAAAAGCAAGGCTTACGACATATATATATTCTACTTTGGTTAGAAAATAAAATAAGACCAGATAAAATTGATAAAATTATCTGTGCCGAAATACCAAACGCAGATGAGGATCCTTTGTTATTTAACATTGTTAAGTCAAATATGATTCATGGTCCTTGCGGTGCATTTAATAATAAATCGCCATGCATGAAAAATGGAAAATGTGTTAAAAGGTTTCCTTGACAATTACTTAAAGAAACTGTGACTGGAAAACATAGTTACCCTCTATATCGTAGAAGAGCGATAGAAGATGGTGGTAATGCAATTAATATAAATGGTAATTGCATAGATAATCGTTGGGTTGTGCCTTATAACTGTGTGCTATTGAGAACATTTGAAGCTCAAAATAAATGTTGACTATTGTAGTTCTGTAAAGTCTATTAAATACATTTGTAAATATGTTAACACGGGCAGCGATCAAGCATCATTTACTCTTGAAGACCAACGTAGTGAAATTAATATGTACGAAAGTGGCCGTTATATAAGTATCTCAGAAGCGGTGTGGAGAATCCTTGCATTTCCCATACATGAACAATAAAGAATTTCAGAGAACGAGCCGATGTGCTAAATTTTTCTGGAGTAAAAGGAGATTCAGCTTTGGGAAGAGTTCATCCCAATAATACAGAATGTTTCTATTTAAGACTTTTACTACATTTTGTAAGAGGGCCCAACTTCATTTCCAAATTTAAAAACCGTTAATGGTATAGCATACGCATCATTTCAATTGGCGTGTGAAGCTGTAGGATTACTAGAAGATGATTACAGAAATTCTTCTTAAAATAGGAAAAGGATATTTTCCAACCCATGATGGCAAAATAACTTTGCCAAGATATGACAATGCATTGGAAATAAACGAGTTTTTATTAAAATCATTTCAAAGTGAAGAAATGACATATAACTCTATTGATTCTGTGACTGAAGTCGAAGATGCAGTTCATTACCCCGTCGAGTTTCTTAATTCATTAAATCCGGCTGGCCTGCCTCAACATAAATTAACTTTAAAGATTGGTTCACCTGTAATGTTGATTCGCAACTTGAAACCGCCGAAACTGTGCAATGGTACAAGATTGCAAGTTAAAGTCCTTCATAAGAATGTTGTCGAAGCAATTATCTTTACTGGCAATGATATAGGGAAAACGGTTTTTATACCGAGAATTCTATTAATACCTTCTGATTCTGAATTGCCAATTCAATATAAAAGATTGCAAATTTCTTTAAAAGTTTGCTTTGCCTTAACAATTGCTAAATTACAGGGAAATTAGCTGGACAAGACTTAAGACACGATTGTTTTTCTCATGGCCAATTTTATGTAGCCTGCTCAAGAGTCAGTTCACCAAAAAGTTTATTTATATTAGCACCTGACGGAAAAACAACCAATATCGTTTACAAAGAAGCTCTTAAAAGTTGTTAATAATTGCAAATTCAATTGGGGAAACCACAATAAAAAATTACGCGCCTGATTCTCTACCTCAATGGTGGCGTCGAAAAGAGAATATTAAATACTTTGCTTTAATATTATGTGAAATATTTTCTAATTTATTTATTTTGTATCCATCTTCTATTGCTAAAATTTATGTAAACTATCCAAGCAGCGAATTAAGCGGGCCACTTACTAGTTTTATATAAAATATGCGACATATATTTCATTACTTTGTTTTTCTTATTTCAATTAGTTTTATTTTAATCAATTGAACATATGCGTGAATCATGCGTGAGTCACGTGATTTTCTTAAAATTCCTGCTTGCGTGAGCGTGAAGATAGCGTGAGCGTGAAGATAGCGTGAGCGTGCGTGACGTGAGCGAAAAATAAGTCACGTGCTCATCTCCAGTTGAAAAAATGTGTAACAATAGAACTTTCCTGAAAATTTCGTCTAAATCGGCTAAGAATCACCGGAGATATCGAATTTAATCGATAGAAGTTAAGTCAGTATACCAAAGTCTTATATAAATTTAATTTATATATTGCAACTGGGTTCAGGGTATCTTCTAGTCGGGCTCTCCCGACTAGAGCTTTCTTACTTGTTATTTTTACGTAACACCAAAAATCAGTTTGGTTATTTGCAAACAAAAGAGTATATAATAGCACATACAGTTTTACAAGCACTTGAGCAGAGTTTAGGATATAAGGTTTGCCTACTTTTAAGGCTTGTCCTAAAATCAAATGGAGGCGACAAGCGGCATAATACGAACCCCCTGCAAAAATCACACTTTGGCGCTGACAGTGGGATACCCGCTTTGAGAAAAAAAATAACGAGTGGAAACGTTGCAGTCGGACGCAACCGACTGCGGCATACTCGATACCAGTATTAAACCGGTAAAAAGAGGCCTGATTGGGTATGGATGCGGCAGGGGTGTTCGCTGCCTTAAAGATTCTCTGATGCAGATGGGGATGCCAAATTTGGTGACTCTAGCTCAAAAATTGTAAAAGGTGGGGAAAGGAGGGCGAAATGGGTGGGCGTGTCTCCAAAATTTTGATGTAGATTTTTGGGCGTCGTTGGCAGCTCTACAGCTCTGGAAGATACACACATTCCCGTTTTTGACGAAGCGTTAGTGGGCGTAGCATCCAAACTTTTGATGCAGTTTTTAGGGGTTATCATCACTTATCTTGGCACCAAATTTGGTGGCTTTAGCTCAAAAACTGTGGGAGATAAAGGATTTTTTTACTTCATAATGTGGGGTGGGGCGGGGGATGGATAGGGTGGGCGTGGCTCAAAAACTTGTATGCAGTTTTTTGGGAGTCGTTATCATCTATCTTCCTACCAAATTTGGAGGTTCTGGCTCCTAAACGCTGAAAGATACCCGCATTCCCGTTTTTGATGAAGCGCTGGGGTGGATTGGGTGGCTAGGGCAGTATCGGTGGGTGTGGCATCCAAACTTTTGATGCAGTTTTTGAGGGGTCATCATCATATATCTTGGTACCAAGTTTGCTGGCTACAGCTCAAAAACTGTGGGAGATTTAGGTTTTTTTTACTTTAAAATGCGGGGGGCTGGGGGCGGAATGGGTGGGCGTGGCTCGAAAATTTTTGATGCAGTTTTTGTGGGATTGCCAGTAGATATCTTCTTACCAAATTTGGTGTTTCTAGCTGTAAAGATGTGCGAAACCGATAAGGTTTTGAGCTATTGAATTTATCGATTTGCCAGCCCCCCAGTTATCGTAGATTCCCAATCTAAAGAGAATTTGAAAGTTTCAAGTCTCTTGTTTGAAGGGTGTGGAAAAAAGTGGCGTTCATACAGACGGACAGACACCTTGACGGACATTGCACAAACCCAATAAACTCTTTACCTTCGGTATCGAAGTATCGAAATAGTATCGACATTATTGCTTAATATTGTAGTAGGATAAGTCATGTACATAGAGATATACACATACACCTTACTTTACTGCCGATATATGTAACATACCTTTTTGAGTAATTAGCATTATGTTAAGTTCGATAGATAAGTTAAGCAACGCTGTTAATCGATAAAGACTGGAGCTGAACTTGAACAGCAAGTCAGTCTGTTTTGTGCGCGATCGAGAAAAGGTGGAGAATAAAGATAATAGTTCTATTAAAATACACGATTGCCTTCCACAATCTCAGAAGTGGGATATTAACCAAACGCCATCATGAACAACGAAGATTTGAGTCAATACTCGACAGTGCAACTCAAAAATTGGTTGGATGCACTGAAGCAGTCGACACAGGGAAGTAAGGCTGAGCTAGTTGCACGTCTCAACGGCATTGAAGCTCATGTCCGTGGCAGCGCCCCGAATTTCAACACCGAAGAAGAAGAGGAGATTTTGCAGCGGCGCCCGCAACGCAATAGTGCCGACACATTCTGCCAGGCGAATTTCGACAGCAGCGACGGCGAGCAAGAGGTAGAAATCAACACAAATGGCGCCGTCTCGCCGCGTCAGCAAGCAGCAAGCCAGTCGCAATTCGAAGAAATGCTGAAAATGATAGAACAGTTGCGCGCCGAAGTAATGGTTAGTAAAATGTTGCCGCGACATGTTGATCAACAGCAGAGCATGGCACGACACAACATGCCGAGTCCCAGCAACATGGCGAACGACGAAAACGATGTTGCTAGTAACGGCGATCGCAGCAACATGGCAAACGACGAAAACGATGTTGCTAGTAACGGCGATGTCAGCAACAATGCCAACGACGATGTAGAGGAAAGGCAAACAACCAAAACATCATCTACGTCGCTCGCCATGGCCAAAGAGGCCTTAGCGGAGTTCGATGGTCAAAGCTGTGCACGCTTGTGGATGATTCAATTCAATAACATAGCCAAAGTGTACAATTTGGACGACGCACACAAGCGCATGCTTTTAGTAACCAAATTAAAAAGCAATGCTCAACGCTGGCTGCACGCGAATTCAACGCGAATGTTTGAGCATGTCAACAAATTGTGCGATCAGCTGGTGCTAGCTTTCGGGGAGAAAGTATCAAAAGCGGAGATGCGACGTCTCTTCGAACATCGCATATGGCAGCCAAACGAGAAGTTCGCAATTTATTTAAGAGACAAAGTGATGTTAGCACAGCCTGTTAACGTTGATGCCGAGGAACTGATGGAGCGGGTCATAGAGGGGATTCCTTCAGAAACACTACGGGATCAAGCTCGCATCCAACGCTTTGCGGACACAGAGCAAATGCTGCAGGCCTTCGCGGATATAAATCTTCCGAGCAAAAAGCCGCCGACAATCTACAAAAGGGTAACAGAAGCAATAGTGGACATCGAAGCTATACGCTGCAGAAACTGCAACGCCAAGGGTCACATATGGAAAGATTGCCGTAAACCGAAAAGAGCACCTGGATCGTGCTACGCTTGCGGCGAAATGGGACATTTCGTTGCGGAATGCGCACAGAAGAAAGGAGAAGGCAAAAATAACAATTATGTAAGATATTTTAGAATTTATTTTGCTAGGACTAATTCATCGTTTATTTCAGAGTGCCTCATAGACTCCGGCAGCGCTATTTCCTTTATGAAAAGATCTTGTATGCCAATTGAAATAGCTCTTGATCCGGTTATGAATTCTTATTTTGGGCTTAACAAAAGCCAATTAAAAATATTTGGAAAAACTTTTTGTTATATTATGAAAGGAATAATAAAGTTAAATTTTGAGTTAATTATCGTTGCCGACGAGTCTATGAGTCACGATGTGGCTTTAGGCAGGGATTTTATGAGTGTTTGTGATTTGAGCATGAATCTAGACTCCCTGAAAGTTATCGAGATGGAAAACATTAATACACAAGATTTAAGCAAGTGCAATGCACAAACGAAACTGGCATGCCGGCCAGTGCAAGCAGAAGAGTATAGACAAAGCAGCAACAAATTTTCCATGGCAATGTGCAAAAAAGACGAGAAACAAGTTGTAGGTAATGCAACTGTTATTGAACAAAGTTTAAGTAAATCAACTGTTAGTGAACCAAATGTTAATGAGCAAATGAGTAATGCAACTGTTATTGAACAACATTTAAGTAAATCAACTGTTAGTGAACCAAATGTTAATGAGCAAATGAGTAATGCAACTGTTATTGAACAAAACTTAAGTAAATCAACTGTTAGTGAACCAGATGTTAATGAGAAAATGAGTGTTGCATCTCTTAATGATGAAAATTTTTCAAATGACACAGCTGTCAATGAACAAAGTTTAGGGGGTGCGACTGCCGATAAACAAATTTTAAGCAACACAGCTTTTGACAAAGAAATTTCAAGGGACATAACCGTGTATGAACAAATTTTAGATAAAAGGATTTCTAGTGAAAAAATTTTAGAGGACCAAAATTCAAAAGAAAATGACACGAGTTATTGTAGCATAGGAGAAGACAGTTTCGACAAAGATATGTTTTATATAAATGTGGTGGACAAAGAACTTCCTAACTACATATGCGGCGAAAACATAAACTATGAAACTAAATGTAGGTTTGTTGAAATGTTCGAAAAAACATATGTTAATGCTAAGAGACCAGCGACTCCATGTGTTAAATGTGAAATGAAAATTGTATTGGAAAATGCAAACCTTTTAGTTGCTCACCAAGAAGACTTTCATACACGGAAAAAGAAAAACTTCAGAATATGTTAGATGAATATTTGGAAAATGGAATAATTAGAAACAGCGATTCCGAGTACGCTTCCCCTATAGTTTTAGTATAGAAAAAGACAGGTGATCTACGATTATGTATAGACTTTCGAAAGCTGAACAAAGTTTTAGTAAAAGACAATTATCCCTTGCCACTAATTGAAGATCTTTTGGACAAGCTGGTAAACAAAACAGTTTTCTCAAAGTTAGATCTAAAAAACGGTTATTTCCATGTGTTTGTGGCCGAAGACTCTATTAAATACACTTCTTTTGTAACCCCTTTAGGGCAATTTGAATTTTTAAGAATGCCGATGGGCATAAAAAACGCATCAGCCGTATTTCAAAGATTTGTGAACAAAATTTTTGCTGATTTAATAAGAGAAAACAAAGTTATTGTATACATGGACGACATTATGGTGGCAAGCGAAAATGTGAATGAACATTTACGTACACTAAAAGAAGTTTTTGCAAGGTTAGTTGAAAATAAGCTTGAACTGCGTCCAGATAAATGTGAATTTTTGCAACCCAGCATAAAGTATTTAGGATATATCGTATCAAGTGATGGAATAAGAGCAGATGACCAGGGCATAGATGCCGTTAAAAACTTTCCAATTCCAGACAAAGTACAAGGAGTTCAAAGATTTTTGGGATTATGCTCCTATTTTAGGCGATTCATCAAGGATTTTTCAACTGCAGCAAAGCCACTTTACGATTTATTTATTATTTGTGTTTGATAAAACAGAATTAGATTGTTTTTTAGTTCTCAAAGAAAAATTGATTCAGTCGCCAGTGCTAGCTATTTTCAACTACAAAGATGAGATTGAACTACATTGCGATGCAAGTTCTTTAGGTTTTGGAGCTGTACTGTTGCAAAAGAAAGAAGATGGAAAATTGCATCCTGTATTTTATTTCTCTAAATGGACAACCGATACGGAATCAAAATATCACAGCTTTGAGCTGGAGACTTTGGCAATAATTTATGCGCTACGTAGATTTCGAATTTATGTGCAAGGGAGACGATTTAAAATAGTTACAGACTGTAATTCTTTAACGCTTACATTAAGTAAAGTTGAACTCAACCCTAGGATAGCTCGGTGGGCACTAGAATTACAAAATTATGATTTTGAATTGGTTCATAAAGCCGGAAATAAAATGCAACATGTAGATGCTTTAAGCAGATGCACAAATGTTTTAATAGTGGAAACAAATAGCTTTGAAGATAATCTTATTATTTGTCAAGCAAGGGACTCCAAAATTCAGAAAATTAAGACGATGTTAGAGAAAAATGAGGACAAAATTTTTGAAATGAGAAATGGGGTAGTCTACAGAAAAACAAACGATGGAAGGTTACTTTTTTATGTACCAGAGGACATGGAAAATAATGTTTTACACAAGTATCACAATGAACTTGGACATATAGGAAGGGACAAGATGATAGATATTATTTCAAAATGCTATTGGATAACAAACCTTAAAGTAAAATGTCATAATCATATCGAAAACTGTTTAAAGTGCGTGGCATTTTCACCCAAGACGGGAAAAGCAGAAGGATTTTTACATAGTATACCGAAAGGAGACAAGCCTTTTGAATTAATACACATTGATCATTACGCACCAGTAGCTACGGGAAGAGCGAACAAACACATATTTTTAGTAATAGACGGTTTCACTAAATTTGTTAGATTATACACGACAAGGACAACAAATACGAAAGAGGTTATAAAATCGTTAAGGGACTACTTTAGGGCATACAGCAGACCAAAATGTATTGTGTCAGACAGAGGCAGTTGTTTCACGTCAAACGATTTTGATCAGTTTTAATTGGATTTTAATATTAAGCACATTAAGATAGCAACTGGAAGTCCGCAGGCTAATGGACAAGTCGAACGTGTCAACAGGAATATAGGTCCAATGATTGCCAAACTAATTGAAGTTGACAAGGGAATACACTGGGACTCTGTAATTGAACAAGTTGAGTATTCACTTAACAATACTTTACATCGTAGCATTAAACAAATACCAAGCAAACTATTATTTGGAGTACAACAGAAAGGCAAAGTTATAGATGAGTTAAAAGAAAAATTAGAGGAAATAAACAATATAGATAATGAACGAAATCTGAAAGATTTAAGAAAACAGGCCATGGAAAACCAGTCAAAAGCTCAGGCATACAACGAAGCAAAGCACAACAAGTCTAAACAAAAAACGAAAAATTATAAAAAAGGAGATTATATAATGGTAAAAAATTTTGATTGCACAGTAGGAGTTGCTAAAAAGTTAATACCGAAAAACAAAGGTCCCTATGTTATTGCAAAAGTACTAAGAAATTACAGGATTTTATTAAAAGATGTAGAGAATTTTCAGATTTCTCGAAATCCTTACAAGGGAGTCTGGAGTGCTCAAAACATAAGACACTGGGAAAAAATAAAACTAAAAAATGAGTGGATATTACCAAATGACAAATGTTAAATCACTAAATGTTAATTAAATAAGAATATATTTTTAAGAGACGATTGTTAAACATTTAACATATATCATAAACTACGATCAGGGGATCTAAACTGTAGGATGGCCGAGTTGTAGTAGGATAAGTCATGTACATAGAGATATACACATACACCTTACTTTACTGTCGATATATGTAACATACCTTTTTGAGTAATTAGCATTATGTTAAGTTCGATAGATAAGTTAAGCAACGCTGTTAATCGATAAAGACTGGAACTGAACTTGAACAGCAAGTCAGTCTGTTTTGTGCGCGATCGAGAAAAGGTGGAGAATATAGATAATAGTTCTATTAAAATACACGATTGCCTTCCACAATATCTTAAGCTTAATATTTTCCAACTAGTTTACTTTGAAAATCTTCCAGCTCGTAATAACATGTACCAAGTTTATTCCGCATTCTGACTTTGACAAAAGTGGGGCCTTGTTTCGAGCTATAGCCTTTAGCGTAATTACTTTGTTGGAAATTACGACGATATATTTCTTATCCAACAACATAAGAAACTTACTAGCTACGAGCGTTATAGTATTTTTCGTATCGTGCATGCTGCTGTTCGATTCCTATTTTCGCTGTTTGACGAGTTACATCCAACGAATCTTCCCATTAAGTAAGTTGTATTAAAGTCATAGTCCGATCATCTAGCTGTTGTGAACTTCTCAAAGGCGATAAGTCGAGCCATTGGTGATCATGTGTTGACCAAATGCTATTCTATATGGACTACTTATTACTGCGGAATGCACACCAGAACGAAGTGCACAGCTTATAAAGCTGAGTTGCTCATCCCAGTTGGACTGATGCGGCTTTTTGTAAGCTTTTATAGCGGCAATTACCGATCTATAAAAACGCTTCGACGCGTTAGCTTGAGGTGCATACATAGCTGTCTAACGTGGTTGTTAGCTATATTTTTGCAAGAATTGGTGAGATTTAAATTGCACATCATTGTCCGATAGAACAGTCTCTGGTACTCCAAAGCAGTGAAAAATTTCCTCTTCAAGAAAACGAATAATAGCGTCCGCAGTACGTTTTCTAACTGGTTTCAAACACGGATATTTTGACATGTGGTCAACAACCACACAAATGCCTATAAGTTAACAATTAAGTATCACACACATATAATTGTAACCACACATACTTCGCACACACATTGTATTGCATTAAGTAGCTTTGTATCAACAATGCTGACGCGCTTTATATAAAGTTCAGGGCTCTGCGTTAAGAACGGCAGCAGCGGTAAGCGGACACTTCATATAGGAAGTGTTGCGCTGCTTTGCATAGAATGCTGAGTCGTCTTGCCAACTGTAGCTAATGGCGTGATGCATTTTAGCAACGGATAGGATAGTCTTATCAACAATTTTGTAGCTTGGTATCTTCAGTCTTTATTCTGAAGCGCATTTTATAAGACGCATGATTAAACAGCTCCGGCACAAGCCGTAAATAACATAACCATTGATTTATTATTGCCTGGACCAAGTTTAGCAATAGAAGGCCAGTTAGCCTTCCACCCTAACTAGCAAATATTATTTATCTGGACAACTGCTGCTAGGCAGCGATCAACCTGGGCAACAACTGCTGCTTCGTGGGACAACGCGACGCACAGAAACTACGACCTAATACTCTGATCAACAATTGCTGCTTCGCGGGACAACGCGACGCACAGAAGAATACAACATAATATTTGGCGCCCCACCAAAGTAGAACCCACTGTCATGTAAGTTTGAAAGTGAAAACTTCGGCATTTTCTTTAAAGTGATACGTAAATAATCGCAACGTAGTGATGCGTATGCTTTAAAGAGGGTTTACAATTTCAACTTAGCTTGGATTGAAGCTTTTAAAAATCTGAAATGTACGCTGATAGTTTACAATGTCAGCGTGAACAATGCAATCAGCTGATTCGAACTCAGCTAACACATGTGCAATGGCGCAAAAATTAACGATTTTTTTTTTCATTTAACAATGATTTTATTGTTATATATTCGTTAATATGTACCAAATAAATATTAAAAAGTGAATTCATTTATCATTAACCTAAGTTTTGAGCAAAATAGAGGCAAAAACCTTGGAGCTTTCAAGCACATGTTTCTAATTGCATAAAAAAACGCCATCTATTGACAGCTTTTAAGACAACATTTTTGAACAGCTTTTTTCACTCCAAGCTGAGATGCAAGCGAAAGCGGTTACAGATTGAGAGTGAGTGAGACGAACTTATGTGAAAAATATGTGTGGCAGACAAAAGCAAAACATTTTCCAATCTCACGCTGACATTGTAAGCCTACCTTATTTTTTTTTTTTTTTTTTTTTTTACCTCTTGATTTATATTTAAAATCTGACCGTATGGGCAAAGTTTAAATTGTAAAATTAAAAAAGTTGGCAGATGTAGATTTTGATATCATCAGTTTCAAAAGCACGTGTGGGGGAGGATCAATCGTTTTCCAGATGTGGGAGGTCGAGCGGGTGGGTCCATTATCGTGGTACACGTGCGCACCGGAAATGATTCGGAGAGCTTTGTTTTGGAATCTTTGAATCAACATCAGGTTGCTTTTCCTCGCTGTACCCCACAACTGCCATAGGACCAGATTGGCCTCAGAATATCCTTATAAACGAGCAGTTTGACTTTGAGTTTCATTTTTGATTTTCTGCCGACTAGCCAGTAATACTGACGCAGCCTCAAATAGCCTGTTTCCGTTTTCGGGCAAGGTGCGCACGCCATGTTAGCCTCCTGTCCAGAGTGATACCAAGGTATTTTGGAGTTACTTCCTCAGGGATGACTGTTCCGTCTAGATAGACGCGCGGCCAAATGCCCGGGCGCAGGGCAAACGTGGTTTGTGTCGACTTTTCCTGGTTTACAGCAGATTTAGTTGCTGTTGAATTTCGTCAGAAGCGTCCTGGGGCAGCAAAGCGGTGGCTAGAAAGGCGGTGTCATCTGCGTAGGTGGCTACAAGCAGGTTACCGCTGCGGTAGATAGGCATGTGGGCTGTGTACAAGGTGTACAATATAGAACCAAGTACACTGCCTTGTGGTACACCAGCCTTGATAGCCCTGATCGATGACTTAGCTTCACCGCATCTCACGTAAAATATTCGGTTCTTGATGTACGAATCCAAGAAGTTAAAATATGCCATGGGTAGATTCGCTTTAATCTTGTGAAGTAGTCCGGGATGCCAGACCCTGTCAAACGCTTGTTTGATGTTGAGCATTACCGCGCAGCAGTACTTCTTGTTCTCCAATGCATTCAAAATCTGCTCTACAAGCCTATGGCATTGCTCGGTTGTTCCATGTGAGCTCCTGAAGCCCAACTGGTGATCGGGGATCAAACCAGCATCGTCCGTTATCGGCAACATTCTGCGTAGAGATACTCGCTCAAGTAATTTGGATAGTATGGCCAGCAAACTTATCGGACGATAGGAAGCTAGATTGATCTCTGGTTTTGCTGGCTTAGGAAAAAGTATCACTTCCGCGCATTTCCACTGCTCAGGGAAGTGACCAATTTGCATACATCTATTGAAAATTCTGCATATCAGCACGGTGCAGGTAGGGGGGGAGCATCTTAAGTGCCATGGCGTCGATGCCGTCAAAGCCAGGTGACTTGCTGCATTTTAATGTGGCGCTGTCTTGCTCAATGTCCTCAACGACCGCTGGAGGACATGTCGTGTCACAGGATCTAGGGGATTCTAGGAATCTTCTGGTGTATCCTCAGTAGTGCATCTCTCGAAGGGCGAATAAGCGTTGTAGAGATGGTCCGCAAATCCCTCGGCACGCTCACAGTTGGACCGGCACCAATCACCGCTTGCGCTTTTAACTAGCACTGCTCTCTTGATGGGCCTATTGATATGCCACGTTACCCGCCAGAGGTTGTGCTGGGGGTCACCAGGTTCGACGTTCTCCAGGAACTCATCAAGCGCGCTCCTTCTTAGGTTCAGAAGCAGCTCTTTGAGTTGTTTAGCTGCTCTGTTTAGCCGTTTTTTGTCATGAGGGCTACGTGACTAAACCCAAATACGCCTGAGACGTTTCTTTTCAGTAACAAGGGCTGCAACTTCAGGGGTCCAGAGGTGCAGGTCTCTCGAAGAGATATGTGTCCGGGTGCTTCTACGCCAAACAGTTGCGAATGCAGCAGCGTTGTGCATTTCCTTCGTAAGGTGCTCAATAGTCGAATCAATATCCTCAGGGGAAACTAGCTCGGCACTTGGGTTGATTCTCTGTTGCAGCCAGGATTTGTACATTGTGGGGTTCGTGTTGCTCTGGGTAAGCCTTTTCCGGACGGGTGTGTTCAGGTGCAATGAAATGGCGCTGTTTTCCGAGAGGAAGTCCGAGTTGGCGCTGCAGACCAAATTGCCTGAGCTTATGCCCTTGGAGATGGCTATGTCCAGAATGTCAGGATTTTTGACGGGTCAGTTGGCCAGTATGTTGGTTCACCCGAAGAGTGGCACGTTAGACTTTTGCGTAAAATGCACTTTAGCAACTCTTTTCCTTTAGAGTTGTTGACTCTAGAGCCCCACCAGGAGTGTTTGGCGTTGAAGTCGCCGCCAATGATGAATCTGGCTCCGAGATAGTCCAGGAGTTGACCAAATTCGTCTTCTTTGACGTTATGTCCGTTGGGATGATTTACATGGATTAGATCAAATCCATTGAGGCAAAAATAAGATCTATCGTTGAGGTGTGTTTCGGACAGGAGAAGGATGTCAATGTGGTTGGTCTTAACGAAGTGCTCGACCTCTGGCCTGCTTTTGCGCAGGCCGTTCGCGTTCCATATTGTTATATGGAGTTTTATTTGCATAACTTGGTAATTAGCGTGGCGATTATTTGAGCTGTCTGGGCGAACATCTTCTCCATGAGCCTTTCCATCATGTTTTCCATGCGAGTCATCATGGCTTCAATTTGGTTGCCAGGTTGCATGGGAGCAGGATCGGGAACCTGTTTCTGTGCGCTGTTACCACCTCTGAGAATCGAGGCGTAGCTGAAGTTAGGGTCAACTGAGTGGAAGGTTGCTGCTTGCGATGGTCTTGTGACCGTGGCTTCTGGGCGGCTGCGCTTAGGGGCGGCGAGAGCTTTAGCTTTTTTGTAGGCAGTGCACCCTCGGCGTGGTCTTCCTTGCAGTACATGCAAGATGCCGGTTCATCTTTACTTTTTTTGCAGTCGGCGGTACTATGCTTGCCTCCACATTTGACGCATCTAAAGCCTAGTTGGCAATATCTTTGGGTGTGTCCGAACCCTTGGCAGCGGAAGCATTGGACCACGTCGTTGAACTTGATCGGCGGCTCGACTGTCACTATTGAGCTGCAGAGGCGCTTAATTTGGTAAACATCTTTATTATTGCTGGCTGGCTCCAAGTTAATAAAGACATAGGCATTTTAGTGCTGCGACTCATGGCCTAGTGCAGGTCTCTGACAATGTGGCCTTGCTCCAACATTGCCTCCTTAATGCTGTCTTTCTCAGTCGAATGATGCAGGCCCTTGACCACAATTCGGTAAGTTCTCTCGTCACGAGGCTGGAAGGTGTTGTATCTTAACTTGCTAAGGTCAAGGTGATTTTCGAGAGCAGTGTTGCCTGCCTTATCACCCATCATCACTCTTACATTGCCGTCTCTTTCTGCCTTGTAGGAAAAATCCTTACCATTGCCAATGAGTTTGCGTATATACATGATTAGGGCGTTAATGTAAAGCACATTCGGGATTATTAATTGCGATGGCTTAATAGTTTTGGGAATGGGCTGTGGTTGTTGATCGGTGGCGTCCTCTGTGGCTTTCAGAACTTCATCATCGCTAATGTCGTCGTCATCGCTTGAAAGCAGCTGAAATGAGTTCGTATTCAGAACAGAAGAAGCCACAGCACTGGTACTGGGACCGTCGTTTGCGCGTGAAGGCCTGCGTGCTGCTTTACGCTTTTTTATCCTGGGTTGCTTAGTCAAGCTCCAGTTTGAGTCCTCACTGTCGTTGTCGTTGTTTGCCTTACGATCCTTGTTTTTGCTGATGGGTAGAACGCTAATTTGATTTGAGCCGTTACCCAGCCCCTGCCAATTCATATTGGCGCCAGCTGCCGGAGTCGCTGCAGCTTCGGCACTTGCGGATACCTAGTTAGAAACGCTTGAAGAGGGTTCGTTCACTACCTTTCTTAAGGCCTCGCCAAGAAGTACTTTATTTTTCGTCATATCAATCGGCTTGTTTTGCTGCTTAGCATTTAGCCGAGGTTTTATTGTCCGCCGGACGTATGCATCAGTTTTCGCGATCCAAGCCAATACTTCAACCTTGGGGACAGTTGAAGGACTTGCTCAAAGCTTCTATCTTGTACCCGAACCAGACTAACGGTAAGCTTTTAGACAACCAATAGCTGTTTTGCAACACTTGCAATGATGTGGCTGTCATGCAGCGGAGTACCACTTTTCATTAATTTGCACAGAGTTTGTTAAATGAAATGACTTCTTCACTTTCACTTGCTATCACAAACAGCGACTTTGGAGGGTGACTGTACACAATTTGTGCAACTATTGTGGGCTTGTCTTTGATTAATAAGTGCTAAAAAAAAAAATTTTTAAAACACTAGCGTTAGTCTGAGACGGGCACGTATTTAAGTGACGCGAGCGGTGAAAATATATTTTTTCGCCGCTATAAATCAAAGACAAGCCCACAATAGTGGCACAATTCGTGTTCAGTGAACGTCAAGTCACTATTAGGGAAAAGTGAAAGTGCAGTATTTTTATTTAATTTAGAGAGAATTTTCTCAAAACGGGGCTCTGCTGCCCAGCGGCCACGTCATCCATTAACATTTAATAAAAGCTCATCGTCAGTAAAGCTTTGAGTTTTTAATCTCTTTTCTCAAGGATCTAGTCTTGACTAGGATCTTGCAATAAACGATGCATACTCTTAGGAGTGCGTTAAAACCAAGACAAATCGGTAAGCAGCCGACAAAGATGTCAGCTTTGACAAAAAATAAAGCGGTTCTTGGCTAGGCTCTTAGCAAAGCCGTCCACCAACCCTCAGATAGCGAGATGAACGGAGAAGCTGAAATTTTAGTGACTGCAGTGACATTGGAAACTGGTGCTTTCTCAAGCGTCAATGGAGCACCAGCTGGGACCCTCACCAACAACCAAAGATCTTCATCAGAAGATAAAGCTCCGCAGCGCTTTCAAACAATCAAGCGCAAAAGTTCATGTGCTTCTCAAAATCTTTATATCAAACAAGTGGAAACGTTGCAGTCGGACGCAACCGACTGCGGTATACTCGATACCAGTATTAAAAATTTTGATGCCCATCCATGTGGGATGTTAATTGCTTTCTTCATACCAAATTTGGTGACTCTAGCTCGAAGTTTGTATAAAGTGTGGAAAGGGGGCCTGGGGGCGGTATGGGTGGAATTGCATCCAAATTTTTGATGCAGATCTTTGTGGAATGTCAATTGCTATCTTCATAACAAATTTGGTGACTCTAGCTCAAAGTTTGTAAAAGTGGGGTAAGAGGGGCTGGGGGCGGTATGGTTGGGCGTGGCATTCAAATTTTTGCTGCAGATCCTTGTGGAATGTCAAATGCTACCTTCATACCAAATTTGGTGACTCTAGCTCAAAGTTTGTATAAAGTGGGAAAAGGGGGGCTGGGGGCGGTATGGTTGGGCGTGGTATTCAAATTTTTGGTGCCAATCTATGTGGGATGTCAATTGCTATCTTCATACCAAATTTGGTGACTCTAGCTCAAAGTTTGTAAAAGTGGGGAAAGGGGGGCTGGGGGCGGTATGGTTGGGCGTGGCATTCAAATTTTTGCTGCAGATCCTTGTGGAATGTCAAATGCTACCTTCATACCAAATTTGGTGACTCTAGCTCAAAGTTTGTATAAGGTGGGGAAAGGGGGGCGGAATGGATGGGCTAGGCTCCAAAACTTTGATGCAGTTTTTCGGGGGTCGTTGCAAGCTATCTTCCTGCCAAATTTGGTGGCTCTAGCTCCACAACTCTGGAAGATACACGCATTCCCGTTTTTGACGAAGCGTTGGGGTGGATGGGGGCGGCTTGGGTGGTATTGGTGGGCGTGGCATCCAAACTGTTGATGCAGTTTTTGGGGGGTCATCATCACCTATCTTGGCACCAAATTTGGTGGCTCTAGCTCAAAAACTGTGGGAGATATAGCCATTTCTGATTTCAAAATGCGGGGGGGCTGGGGGCGGAATGGGTGGGCGTGGCTCCAAAATTTTGATGCAGTTTTTTGGGGGTTGTTACCAGCTAGCTTTCTACCAAATTTGGTGGCTCTAGCTCCACAACTCTGGAAGATACACGCATTCCCGTTTTTGACGAAGCGTTGGGGTGGATGGGGGCGGCTTGGGTGGTATTGGTGGGCGTGGCATCCAAACTTTTGATGCAGTTTTTGGGGGGTCATCATCACCTATCTTGGCACAAAATTTGGTGGCTCTAGCTCAAAAACTGTGGGAGATATACACTTTTTTGACTTTAAATTGCGGGGGGGCTGGGAGCGGAATGGGTGGGCGTGGCTCCAAAATTTTGATGCAGTTTTTTGGGGGTTGCTAGTAGCTATCTGCCCACCAAATTTGGTAGTTCTAGCTGTAAGGATGTGCGAAATATGAGGATTTATCGGTTTGGAGTTATCGAATTTATCGATTTGCCAGCCCCCCAGTTATCGTAGAACCCCCATCTTGACACTTTAATTTACTATCCCATAGATAAAGAGAATTGGAAAGTTTAAAGGTTCTAGCTTGAAGGGTGTGGAAAAAAGTTGCGAACATACAGACGGACAGACGGACAGACGGACGGACACCATGACGGACATTGCACAAACCCAATATACTCTTTACCTTCGGTATCGAAAAAAAAAAGCAAACCTTGTCAAGAATGGTGACAACTACAGTGGCAGCTCAAACCGTTTTGGGCTACTTGCGCAAATGACTAGTGAAATGGAAGCAGGGAACAATAGAGAAGTGCTGTGCGAGCAGCCCAGCGCCAGCCAACGAGTTGGAACTGATGCTTCGAAGATTGCTGGTCCCGACAAAGCGTAGCCTAAGCCTCCACCAATCGTAATGGAAGGCATTAACGACGTCAACCTGCTAATGCAAGGTATCACAAAAGTCACGGAAGTGAGCAAGGTCGAGGCTAGGGCTTCACTAGCTGGTGTAATGCGACTCTACACGGCCAGCCCATTTCGCAGCATTGTCAGCTGGATCGAGAAAGAAAAGTATGAATTTCACTGCTATCAGCTGAAAGAAGATAGGCCATACAGAGTTTGTGTTAAAGGCTTGCACCACAGCACGTTGCCAAAACAGATAAAGGAGGAACTTGGAAAAATTGGCCACATGGTGATCGATGCCCATACGCCCCAGAGGCGAAGTGAGCCAGGCACTCCCAAAGCCAACCCAGTGAATATGTTCTTTCTGAATACTGCCGCAGCGGCCAACAATTAGGCTATCCTGGCACTTAAGATAGTATGCCATTTGAGAGTAGCAGTCGAACCACTCCGCAAGCGCACTGCTATCTTGCAATGCCATCGATGTCAGCAGTTTGGTCACACTGCTAAATATTGCCGTAAGGCGCACATATGTGTGGAATGTGCTGGTGAGCACCCTGCCAGGGATTGTTCTCGACCCCGCAACGAGCTATGCACATGCTTCAACTGTGGTGATGCGCATCCTGCCAACTACTCAGGTTGCCGGAAATACCAGGCGTTTCTACAATGCTCCAGGCCCAAAAGTGGGCTGGGTGGTAAAAGCGAGGACTTCGACCTTTCTATACAGCGGGTTAACATTGGAGGTAGGCCGGCAGCCACTACTCGAATCGGAGTCACCTATGCGGACGTGGCAAAGCAGCAACAGCAACAGCCGCAGCCACAACTAAATCGACAACAGCAGCAGTCCAACGACAAGAGCCGCAGCCGTCAACGGACGGCATGGGATTCACCTCAGCATGTCAACAACAACATTGAAGCCAGTCTGCAGTCCCTTAACCAAAGCATAAACTCTCTCCGCTCGCATCAAGAGAAGCAGATGGAGCTTATGATGATGATGCTCAAGCAGCACCAACAGCAGACACAGCAGCAGGGGCAGATTTTTAATCTACTCACTGCGCTCCAAGCGCAGCAGGCCCCATAATGATGCCGCTGCGCATCTTAGTGTGGAACGCCGATGGCGTATCTACAAAGCTGCCCGAAGTAGAGTGCTTCGTGCAGCGACATGAGATTGATGTCTTGCTGCTGAGCGAGACACACTGTAAGGGGTCAGAGGCTCCCAAATTATTCGGGTTTGAGGCCTATCCTGCAAATGATCCGACCGCTGGAAACGCTAAAGGCGGTGCAGCAATTCTGATCTGATCAGATTCTCGCTAATACCAATAGCCACGGACAAGTTGCAACTTGCGTCAGCAGTCATCGAAACTGAACTCGGCACAATCAACTTTGGAGCAGTCTACTGTCCCCCGAGGTTTATATGGACTACGGATGAATTTGGGACAATTTTGGAACAGCATCATTCCAAGTTCATCGTTGCAGGCGACTGGAATGCTTCCCACTGGCTCTGGGGAGCGGGGAGGTGCAACCAAAGAGGACATGCGCTAGCAAATCTCGTCTTCAATTCAGAGGTGAACTTGGTAGCAACTGGTGGCCCAATGATGTACCCGTATAGCAGTAGAGGCTCACCAGGCTATATCGATTTTGCGCTGACAAGGGGTGTTCTGGGTATGCATTCTGACATACGGTCGGTTGTTGAGCTCAGCTCTGACCACCTACCTCTTCTAATTACGCTGGATGCGGCAGCAATAGCCTACCCAAGGATGGAGCGGCTAATCACCAAACGCAATAACCTGGAATGCTTTCATAAGTACCTTGAGTCCTCACTGAACCTCAACACGGTTATCAACACTGGGAAGGACATAGGTGATGCTATCGACTCGTTTACCTTTAAAATCAAGACAGCAGCTAGACAGGCTACTCGCGCCCCATCTCGGAGGCCCGCTGCAGATAGTATCCCGATTACCCGTGAGATTCACCTGCTCATCGCGGAGAAGAGGCGCTTACGCGCTAAGTGGATGAGGTCTCGCCACCCATTGGACAAAGCAGACTGGAATAGTGCGCAGAATAGGCTCCGTCGCGCTTTGGTGGAACATAAATCGGCATGGTTTGATGACAGTCTAGCCAATACCGGGGTTGATTGCGAAGCGACGCACTCGCTCTGGAAGGCCACACGCGCCATTAAACGGTGATGTGCAAGAAAAGCGTAACTAATGGACAGAAACGGGACATGGTGTCGGACAGACTTGGGGCAAGCGGAGTTGTTTGCTGCGCAGAGCGCTTCCAGACATTTAATCTTGCCAGTCTGCAGCAGGATGAACAGACGCAGGACCAGCTGACTCAAGCCCTCCAAATGGACCTGCCTATCGAAGAATTTGACTCCAGCGAGGTAGCTGATGTCATCGCACTCTAGAATATCAAAAGGGCACCAGGCCGCGACACCATCTGCAATGGCACATTAAAGGCACTGCCCAATTGTGCTATCCGCTTCATAGCGATGGTGTTCAACGCTATTGTGAGGCTGCAGTACTTCCCTCCGCAGTGGAAACTCGGGATTATCTCAATGATCCACAAACCTGGCAAGCCTGAGAGGGAACCTTCTTCCTATCGGCCTATCAGCCTTCTCCCTTCGATTTCCAAGGTGTTTGAGAGATTGATTGCCGCCCGGATAGAGGCCTTAAATTGTCCACGGGATTCGACGAAATTAATCAGCATTTGAGCCGCTTTAATGATAGACTGGGCCGACATAGAAATCGGCTGGCAAATAGTCTTACCAGATCTCAACCATCAAGGAGGCTCAATAGACGACAACCACAAGATCTCATAGCTCGATCTCCTTTGATGACGCATCATTGCATTTGTTATTTTGTATTTTTGTTATTGTACTTGTATATATGTTATTGTTATTGTTATTGTTATTGTTATTGTTATTGTTATTGTTACTGTTATTGTTATTGTTATTGTTATTGTTATTGTTATTGTTATTGTTGTTGTTATTGTTATTGTTATTGTTATTGTTATTGTTATTGTTATTGTTATTGTTATTGTTATTGTTATTGTTATTGTTATTGTTATTGTTATTGTTATTGTTATTGTTATTGTTATTGTTATTGTTATTGTTATTGTTATTGTTATTGTTATTGTTATTGTTATTGTTATTTATATTGCTACACCTAATATCCGTTAGCCGGTGCGCCCATAAGGGCTGAATGAAAAGAAACCAAGGACACAAAGGGGTTTCTAGCTTACTCCGTATGTCTCAATATAATAATAATCCAAGAAAAAAAAAAAAAAAAAAAATTTCAATTCATGAAAGTATGCCATATATTAATTGTTTAAGATTTTAATATGTATGCAATGTTTTATTTACATTTTTGAATTTGAAAAGGACCTGAATCTCATTCCATTTGGGGACCAAATTAACTGTCACAGCAACCGATATGCTGGCGAATGATCTCGTTGACCCTATCTCCCTCCGAAGACTGAAGAGAATGCATCCCAGTGATCTCCCTACCCCCAGGGTATCCTAACACTAAAATACTTATTTATTCTATTCTTAAGGCATCATAACATGATCCCATACTAAATTTTTAAGCTACCCATTAGGTAATGTACAGAAGAAGTAACTGAACGATTCCTCTTGACATATAACAAATTGAAATTTAATTTAAAAAAAATATCAAAACAATTAAAAATAATTTTGATTGGGGTATGCAACAAACAAAATTTTTGTTAAAGTATGCAATGTTTTAATTAATTTTTATTTTTTTCATTTAAGTTCTATTTGTTATATGTCAAGAGGAATCGTTCAGTTACTTCTTCTGTACATTAAAATTAAAAGTATGCACTTGATAAAATTTTTTCTTACTTAAGGTGTCAGTTTCGAGGTTATGTTCTGCTGAGCAGCACGTCTCAGACTTTTTTTTTTTTTTTTCTTGTATTCTGATTTTTATCAAGGCATACGGAGAATCGATGAACCCCTTTGTGACCTTATTTTCTATTAATTCAACCCGATTTGGGCGCGCCGGCTTACTAAGTTAGCTGTCACAGCATAGCACTAAACACTAAATAACAATAATACTAATAACAAATACTGCAATGGTGTGTCAGCTTCTGCTGACCCGCAACAATGAAGATCGAAGAATGAGATCCCTCGGGGCTCGCCTCTTGAGTCTCCTTTGTGGGTGAGATCTGACTAGGCAGTTTGTCAGCCTGTTTCGGTGTCGCTCTAGTCTGTCATGGTAGCGCCTCGAGTGCTGGTTGATCTCGTCCAAGACCGTGGCAAGTTTCAGGTCTCGGTGAAGCGTACTATTACGTACAAACCAGTCGCAACCGGTGATTGTTCTCGCAATCCTATTCTGGTCAACCTGGATTCTGCGAATGTGGCTGTCGCAGGCCAGGCCCCAGATTTGGCACCCGTGCTTCCAAATTGGTGCTATGATTTGCTTGTATATTGTCACTTTGTGACAGAGTGACAATTTACTGCGCGAGCAAAGTAGCCAATAATGTTTTCTAACCGAAGCACGTATGCGCATTCTAATGGAAGTCACATGTTTAGGAAACGTTAGCCTGCGATCCAGAGTCACTCCAAGGTACTTTGCTGCGTTCAGCTGTGGTACAGGGGCCCCCTCAATAAACACGGCCGGTGGTGTTATCCTCTTATGGGTGAAGCAAACGTTGTTTGACTTGTCACTATTGATGAAGATTTTCCAGTGCCTTGCCCGTTCCGCAAACTTAGTAGCATAGTCCTGGATGCCGTCGGCTGCATCGTGTTCGCATCGATACCTGTAGGTGACGCACACGTCATCGGCAAATGTGGCTAGCATTGGTCCCGTACAGGCTTCCATCTGGCTGCGGCATGTCGTGGCTATACAGGCAGGGGGCCAAGGACACTTCCCTGTGGTACTCCAGCTGCCACATCGTGCTCAGAAGAGAGTGCCGAGTGAAATCGGGCCGCAAATCGTCTTCATTCACGATACGACTTTAGTAGAAATATGGCACAGGCAGCGTATGTTTGATTTTTAATAAAATTCCGGTGTGCCACACCCGATCAATGTCCAAAAGAATGACGTTGCAATACTCCTTTTTATCAAAGGCAGTCAGTATTTGCTCGACAGCCCGATGTAGCTGCTCGACAGTGCAGTGGCCGGCACGGAATCCAAACTGGTGTTCAGGAATAATCCCTCGAGCCTCCATTAACTTGACCATCCGGGCGGCAATCAATCTCTCAAATACCTTGGAAATCGAAGGGAGAAGGCAGATAGGCCGATAGGAAGAAGGTTCCCTCTCAGGCTTGCCAGGTTTGTGGATCATTGAGATAATCCCGAGTTTCCACTGCGGAGGGAAGTACTGCAGCCTCACAAAAGCGTTGGACACCATCGCTATGAAGCGGATAGCACAATTGGGCAGTGCCTTTAATGTGGCATTGCAGATGGTGTCATGGCCTGGTGCCCTTTTGATATTCTAGAGTGCGATGACATCAGCTACCTCGCTGGAGTCAAATTCTTCGATAGACAGGTCCATTTGGAGGGCTTGAATCAGCTGGTCCTGCGTCTGTTCATCCTGCTGCAGACTGGCAAGATTAAATGGCTGGAAGCGCTCTGCGCAGCAAACGACTCCGCTTGCCCCAAGTCTGTCCGACACCATGTCCCGTTTCTGTCCATTAGTTACGCTTTTCTTGCACATCGCCGTTTAATGGCGCGTGTGGCCTTTCAGAGCGAGTGCGTCGCTTCGCAATCAACCCCGGTATTGGCTAGACTGTCATCAAACCATGCCGATTTATGTTCCACCAAAGCGCGACGGAGCCTATTCTGCGCACTATTCCAGTCTGCTTTATCCAATGGGTGGCGAGACCTCATCCACCTAGCGCGTAAGCGCCTCTTCTCCGTGATGAGCAGGTGAATCTCACGGGTAATCGGGATACTATCTGCAGCGGGCCTCCGAGATGGGGCGCGAGTAGCCTGTCTAGCTGCTGTCTTGATTTTAAAGGTAAACGAGTCGATAGCATCACCTATGTCCTTCCCAGTGTTGATAACCGTGTTGAGGTTCAGTGAGGACTCAAGGTACTTATGAAAGCATTCCAGGTTAGTGCGTTTGGTGATTAGCCGCTCCATCCTTGGGTAGGCTATTGCTGCCGCATCCAGCGTAATTAGAAGAGGTAGGTGGTCAGAGCTGAGCTCAACAACCGACCGTATGTCAGAATGCATACCCAGAACACCCCTTGTCAGCACAAAATCGATATAGCCTGGTGAGCCTCTACTGCTATACGGGTACATCATTGGGCCACCAGTTGCTACCAAGTTCACCTCTGAATTGAAGACGAGATTTGCTAGCGCATGTCCTCTTTGGTTGCACCTCCCCGCTCCCCAGAGCCAGTGGGAAGCATTCCAGTCGCCTGCAACGATGAACTTGGAATGATGCTGTTCCAAAATTGTCCCAAATTCATCCGTAGTCCATATAAACCTCGGGGGACAGTAGACTGCTCCAAAGTTGATTGTGCCGAGTTCAGTTTCGATGACTGCTGACGCAAGTTGCAACTTGTCCGTGGCTATTGGTATTAGCGAGAATCTGATCAGATCAGAATTGCTGCACCGCCTTTAGCGTTTCCAGCGGTCGGATCATTTGCAGGATAGGCCTCAAACCCGAATAATTTGGGAGCCTCTGACCCCTTACAGTGTGTCTCGCTCAGCAGCAAGACATCAATCTCATGTCGCTGCACGAAGCACTCTACTTCGGGCAGCTTTGTAGATACGCCATCGGCGTTCCACACTAAGATGCGCAGCGGCATCATTATGGGGCCTGCTGCGCTTGGAGCGCAGTGAGTAGATTAAAAATCTGCCCCTGCTGCTGTGTCTGCTGTTGGTGCTGCTTGAGCATCATCATCATAAGCTCCATCTGCTTCTCTTGATGCGAGCGGAGAGAGTTTATGCTTTGGTTAAGGGACTGCAGACTGGCTTCAATGTTGTTGTTGACATGCTGAGGTGAATCCCATGTCGTCTGTTGACGGCTGCGGCTCCTGTCGTTGGACTGCTGCTGTTGTCGATTTAGTTGTGGCTGCGGCTGTTGCTGTTGCTGCTTTGCCACGTCCGCATAGGTGACTCCGATTCGAGTAGTGGCTGCCGGCCTACCTCCAATGTTAACCCGCTGCATAGAAAGGTCAAAGTCCTCGCATCTACCACCCAGCCCACTTTTGGGCCTGGAGCATTGTAGAAACGCCTGGTATTTCCGGCAACCTGAGTAGTTGGCAGGATGCGCATCACCACAGTTGAAGCATGTGCATAGCTCGTTGCGGGGTCGAGTACAGTCCCTGGCAGGGTGCTCACCAGCACATTCCACACATATGTGCGCCTTACGGCAGTATTTTGCCGTGTGACCAAACTGCTGGCATCTATGGCATTGTACAGTAGCAGTGCGCATTCGGAGTGGTTCGACTGCTACTCTCATATGGCAGAGTGTCTTGACTGCCAGTATTGTCTTGTTATTGGCCGCTGCGGCAATATATTTAAAAAGAACATGTTTACTGACTGATCTTTTGGGGGTGCCTGGCTCGCTTCGCCTCTGAGGCGTATGGTCATCGATCACCTTGTGGCCAATTTTATCCAGTTCTTCCTTGATCTGGCTAAGCAGCGTGCTGTGGTGCAAGCCTTTAACGCAAACTCTGAATGGCCTGTCTTCTTTCAGCTGGTAGCAGTGAAATTCATACTGCTCTTTCTCAAGCCAACTGACAATGCTGCAAAATGTGCACGCATCAGCCGTGTAGAGTCTCATGACACCACCCAGTGATGCCCTAGCCTTGACCTTGCTCACATCAGAGACACTTTTAATGCCTTGCATCAGTAAGTTGACATCACTAATGCCCTCCAGAACTGTTGGCGGTGGCTTAGGTTGCGCTTTTTCGGCAGTGTCAGTGCTGCCTGCTCTGGCAGCAACCCGCTTCGAAGCAGCAATATTATTTTGGTGACCGGTGCGGGACTGATCGCATAGAATGTCACTGGCATTTTCCGATTCCATATCAGCTGCAGGTTGCGCAAGTAACCCGAAACGGTTTGAACTGCCGCTGTAGCTTGGTTGCAGTATGGAGATGTTGCCACCATCATGCCGGGTTTTGATTTCTTGCTTTCAAGAAGCGCATGAAATTGTTTTACGCTTAATTTTGTCGAAGCGCTGCAAGGCTCCATTGGTGGTTGAGAAAGAACCAGTTTCCATTGTCGGTCCAGTCGTGGCCATTTCAGCTACGCGGTTGACCTCACTAACTGTGGGTTCGTTGACGGCTTTACTATGTGCTTCGCCAAAAATCGCTATGTTTTTAGTCATAGCAGGTAACTTTGTCTGCTGCTTCGCAATATCTCCGGATTTTATTTTCTTATAAGTATGCATCAGTTTCACCAAGATCCTAGCCTAGGCTCGAACCTAGGGATGGTTTGAGTAGTAGCTCAAAGCTTCTATCTGTCACTTGAACCAAACAGACCGTGAGCTTAAAGTCAAAAAACAGAGATGTTTTGCGACCACGTGGCCGCTCCGCAGGGAAGTCCCACTTTGGGTAATAACGCACTGACTTTAAAATGTTATGAAAATACGGCACATTCACTTTGATATCACTGACAGTGACTTAAGGGATCACTATTCACAATTTGTGCCACTAATGTGTTCTTGTCTTTAATTGTTAGCGGTGAAAATTTAATTTATACCACTAGCGTTAGACAAGTGCTGCTCAGCTTGAGTGTGACCAGAGTATTGAATTTTTAACGCATACCTTAAAATACATTCGCCCGTATTCCCGTTGTCGTCTGCCGACGACAAACCAAATTTGGTATTCTCGAGTCGTCATCGTTACCTTTCGACAACTATCGTCACATAATCGGTATTCTGCAAATAAAAGTGACGACGATATTGTCATGACACGACTTTGTTTTTGTCGTTGAGATTTTTTGTGACGACTGCCAATGACTGTTTAAGAATTTAATTGATTTTGTTTAAAAAAAAAATATAACAATTGAGTTAAAATGAAAATAACAAATTCAAAACAATTTGAAAAGCTTGTGGAAGAGTTGGAACAAAGTCCATCTCTTGCAAACGGATTCCGAAGAGGAACTGTTCCATGTAATTTCAACGAGGATTGGAAGAACATCGGCAGTTAATTAAACGACTTGGACCGCCGATAAGAAATGGCGATTGCTGGCAGAAGGTATAATATCGCATTGCATCGCATTAGATTTGTCGCGATTTTGACAATTTTATTAAATTTTAGGTTTGGAGAGATTTAAAGTTTAAGGTGAAACAAGTAAGAAGGCTCTAGTCGGGAGAGCCCGACTAGAAGATACCCTGAACCCAGTTGCAATTAATATATTTAATTTATATAAGACTTTGGTATACTGGCTTAGCTTCCATCGATTAAGTTCAATATCTCCAGTGTTTCTCAACCGATTTCGACGAAATTTTCAGAAAAGTTCTATCATTATCCATTACTTCAACCCTCATTTTTAGATTTTCCAAATTCGATATTTTATTGTTATCGATATTATGTGTATATCGGAAACCAGAATAGTTATCGATAATTTGAAGCAAACTTGTTCTGCTCATGGTATAGGAGAACTTAAATACAAAATCAGAAGTCTCTAGCTCTTGTAGTCTCTGAGATCCACGCGTTCATACAGACGGACAGACGGACAGACGGACAGACAGACGGACAGACGGACATGGCTATATCGTCTCGGCTGTTGATGCTGATCAAGAATATATATACTTTATAGGGTCGGAGATGCTTCCTTCTGCCTGTTACATACTTTTGCACAAAACCATTATACCCTTATTTACCCATTCTATGGGTTAAGGGTATAAAAAAAGGTTAATAATAATAAGGCAGAATGTAGGGCACCGGTGGTGGGCTGAACAAGCAAGTTGCGCTAAATTCTTTGGAGGAATCTGTGGCAAACTTGCTGCAGTTTGAAAAACAGCTTAATCCCGGGGGAAGTGCTCAAAGAATTGCAATTTCGGACGATTCCGATGTGTTGGATGAACCACCAGAAATGGTACCGGATAATTGTACTGAAGTTGAATCCGCGGGTGACGAAGAACAACCAACAACATCGCGAAACGCAGAAATGTTAACCATTCTGTTATCGAACAAAAAACCAACAAGCAAGCATAATTTACTGGAAAGTCATAGTGGCATGCAACACAAGGTGCTTTCAGATATTTCAAACACTTTAACATCAATCAAGCGCACAATGGAAGATGCGTCCCAGAAACTATTGGAAATCGAGGAGAAAAAACTGAAGCTCCTGGAAAAGCGTGATTTACGAGAAATCGAGCTACACGAAAAAGAGCTGCAATTAAAAAGAAGAAAGAAAGAAAGAAAAGAAAAAAAAACTAGAAACTAAAAATGTTATACATAAATAATTAAAAATTAAACTTTATTTTTGTTATTTTTTATATTTAAATGAAACTTAATTTTATTTGGTTTCGAATATCCGTGGCTTCGGAACTTGGTGAATGGTCAATGTCACCGATTCCAACGTCCATTTGATTCATATACACTTTACAAACATTATGCAGTGCTGCGCAAACATTGACGGTTTGAGTTGCCTTTGCCGGTTTGCAGTTGAGTTGGCGGGCACCGATTATACATCGGAATCTGTTCTTCAAAACACCAATAGTGCGCTCTACAGCATTTCTTGCCTGGGCGTGCTTTACGTTGTAAATCGCCTCAGCACTTCTACTATCGGCAGATCGATAAGGCGTCGTTAGATAAGGTTGCAGAGGATATCCAGCATTACCTAAATTATAAACTTTTAAAATGTTGGGCTTTGTATAATAATCATTCATACCTAAAAGCCAATTGTGTTGATCACCAGCCCAATTATTTTCTTCCAAAACGCGTTTGGCATGGCTTGCATTCCATATTAAGCTATCATGCGCTGAACCAGCATAACGGGCATCCACAAAGCGAATTTTCATTTTTTGATCGCAAATCTGGATTAAATTGAAATAAATCTTGATATATGTAAGACTTTATATACTTATAAATTAGACTTAAAATCATGGCATTCAAACTGAAAAATCCTTTTCGATTGTAATAAAGGTGCTGGTCTTCCTTGTTTGGAGCCAAGATCTTAATGCGGGTGCCATCCACACACCCAATTACACCAGGTTTTCTCAAAGAAATATAGTTTGGCCTCAGCTTTTTTCTCTTCAGTCATTTCTAGCTTTATCTAAAAGGGGCAAATAACACTTTCTAGTACATCAATTTCTCCGACAAAACCCTTGAGACAACCGGCTCCGACAAACCAAGATTAATGTCGTTGCCGACACTAAGTTGGTAGGATCCCTGACCCAAAAACAACAATGTTGCAGCCATTTTCGATTTGTTGCTCACGGAAGACGACCTGACTCCATTTTTCAATCCAGGCTCTATTTTTCGGAGAACATTTCTGAATGCTTCTTTGCTAAGCCGAAAGTATGTTTCAAATTTAAAAAAAAAAAAAAAAGTTAGCGCGCACCATTGAACCAAAATTATGATTTTATTACTTACTTCTTGTCAGACAAGTTCATTATGTCTGACGTGTTCCTTATGTTTCTCCTAATTTGTATAAGATTACATTTTTTTTTTTCATCATCACTAGATGAATCAGATCCGAAGAACATGTTTATTTACATACATAAATTTTATTAAACTTGCAATCAACTGTAAAATTTCTGTGTGAATGGTGTTTTTGCTATAGAACTATCGATAACGAGACGTCGTCGTCACAAGTCTGTTACAGAATACCGAAAAAGCATCGAAGTGATACGATATTGATGTGATGTGACACCGACTCTAAATTGACAACGACGTCGACGACGACAACGGGAATACGGGCGATTATTCCCTTTTGTTGCCAACAGCTAAACTGGCCGATCTTTAACGATCGGCGAAAGTTTCTTTGAGGGTTCCAACCATCAGTCAATGAGTTGGGCTTACAGAGAAATAAAACGCAAATACATTAGTGACGAAAGTTGGGAGGCAGAATGAAATAATTCATTAGGTCAGCTATCTACAAGTGCACCGGTAGACAACACCATGGAACCTGCTCAGGTCCAAGCTCTTGTTGAGAATGCCATAAAACAAGCATTGACGTCACAGCGATCTCAAGTGCAAGCCCAGATAAACGCATTGGCTACCCAAGTGCAGAGTCTGCAGGTGGAAGCACCTTAGATCACCACATACGAAGCAATCTCTTTTGATCCCAACGTTAAATGCGATATTCCCTTGGACATAGTCAAGTCTGTGCCAGATTTCACAGGCATTCAGGATAAGTATGTAGCATGGAAGCAATCGGCCATTTATGCTTACGAGCATCCACAAAGCAGTACACACTACCAAGCTGGCGCCATAATCCGAAATAAGATCAGATGCTCAGCCGGAGCCCTGCTTGTATCGCACAATACTGTGCTGAATTTCGATGCCATATTGTCCAGGTTAGACTGCACGTACTCCGATTAAACGTATTTGCGCTTGTTGATGCAATGCTTAGAGATGGTTAGGCAGGGCGATATGACCCTGATGCAGTATTACGATGAGGTTGAAAAAAAGTTGACACTTGTAACAAATAAAATCGTAATGTCGCACGAGCGAGAAGGCGCCGATTTGCTCAACGCTGAAGTTAGAGCCAACTCCTTACACGCTTTCATTTCAGGCTTAAAATAAACTCTCAAGGCAGTAGTTTTCCCAGCACAGCCGAAAGATTTACCATCTGCTCTGGCCCTGGCCAGAGAGGCGGAATCTAGCATTGAGAGAAGCATGTTCGCTTACTCTTACGTAAAGGCTATTGAGCAACGAACTGAATTCGCTGAAAAAAGCAAAAGCCGATCCAATGGAAAACCCAACAGATTTAACAAAGAGGATCAAAATCAAGAAAGAAACCCTCATTTTGTAAAGAGGCAAAAGGGCGGTCCCCAAGTGCAAACTCACAAAGATAGATTCATCATCTAGATTCAGCCAACGCACCGACCATAGCAAGCGACACCCTAATGAGTCTAACGCTCCAAAGCGTAGGAACTCATCTGACCGTTCAACAGGCCCAAGACGTCAACGTCTTAACAACATTGTGCAGGAAGACTCTAAAGAAGCTATAGCAGAGTATGAAAAGGTAGCAAGGGCTGCAGTCGAGGAACTCGAAAGTGAAAATGAGTACGCACCAGTTGACGACTCAGTAAATTTTTTAGGGAACACTCCCGGCTGCCGTTCGTTCAGCGACTTTTGGCTGGGAGAACACAAAAGTTGTTGATCGACACTGGCACGGCGAAGAATTATGTGAAGCCCTTAACAGAGCTAGAGACCATAATGCCGGTCGCCAAGTCATTTTCGGAAAACTCGATTCACGGTTCTACCGAAGTTAGGCATAAATGCCTGATGAATATATTCCGCCACACGACCCCATTCTTCCCCCTTGGCACACTCAGCTCGTTCGACGCTATTTTAGGCTTCGACTTGCTAACACAGGCTGGGGTTAAGTTAAACTTAGCGAAAAACACTCTGGAGTACCAGGGTGTCTCAGAGAAACTTCAGTATCACAACTGTGCTGACGTAAATTTCACCGATGTCAATGACGTTGTAGTCCCTCCCTCCGTAAAAAATGGATTTAGGGACATGATAATCAAAAATTAAAAAGGCTTTTTCAAACGCAAATGAAGCTCTCCCATTTAACACTGCTGTCACTGCCACGATTCGGACAGTAGATAACGAACCGGTGTATTCTAGATACCCAAGTCTTATGGGCGTTTCTAATACAGAAGTCAAAAAAATGTTGAAGGACGGCATAATCAGACCTTCCAGGTCGCCTTACAACAGCCCAACATGGATGGTTGATAAAAAAGGAACTGACACTTTCGGTAACCCAAACAAAAGGTTGGTCATCGATTTCAGGAAGCTGAACGAGAAAACCATACCGGACCGATACCCTATGCCAAGTATTCCTATGATTCTAGCGAATCTAGGAAAGGGAAAATTTTTTACTACCCTCGACTTAAAATCAGAGTATCATCAAATTTACCTTGCGGAGCACGACCGCGAGAAGACTGCGTTCTCGGTTAGTAGCGGCAATTACGAGCCCTGTCGTCTACCGTTTGGCCTGAAAAATGCAGGCAGTATTTTCCGAAGGGCATTAGATGATGTCCTGAGGGAATACATTGGGAAAATATGTTTCGTCTATGTAGACGATGTCATAATATTTTCTAAAAACGAGACGGACCATCCTCAGCACATTAATACTGTGTTTAAATGTCTAATCGACGCAAACATGCGAATAATACTTGTGAAGACGGATCAAAATCCGATCCGAAAAAGGTTAGAGCAATTCAGGAGTTCCCTGAACCAAAAAACGTTAACGGCGTTAGACCTTTCCTAGGATTAGCTTGTTACTACAGGATTTTCATAAAGGACTTTGCTGCTACAGCTCGTCCGATGTCAGACATACTTAAGGGTGAGAACGGCTCAGTTAGCACACATGTCTAAAAAAAAATCCCTGTTGAGTTTAATGAAACTCAACGCGATGCATTTGAGCGTCAGCGTAACATTTTGGCATCAGAAGATGTCATATTAATGTATCCAGATTTCCAAAAGACGTTTGACTTGACCACTGATGCATCAGCCAGTGGAATTGGCGCAGTTCTTTCCCAAGGAAATATAATGATAAAAATGATATCTCGTTTGCCACTAACAAAAAAGAATTGCTAGCCATTGTGTGGGCATTGGGCAGATTACAGAATTTTCTGTACGGTTCAAGAGAAATCAACATTTTCAGGGACCACCGGCCACTTACTTTCGCTGTTGCAGACAAAAACACGAACGATAAGACAAAAGTATGGATATCTTATATCGACCAACACAACGCTTAAATGTGATACAAACCAAGCAAATAAAATCTGGTTGCAGATGCCCTTTTCAGGCAAAACATTAATGCTCTGCAAAATGAGCCCCAGTCGGACGCTGCAACCGTACACAGCGAACTTTCACTGACCTACACGGTCGGAACAACTGACAAACCACTGAACTGCTTCAGGAACCAAATTATTCTAGAGGAGTCGCGTTTTAAACTAAAGCGAAATCTGATGAAATTATGTTTCGCACCAAAGCTCTCCACTTAATCAATTACTCTGACAAGAGCAGCATCCTCAAAACGCTCATGGAAGTCGTTAACACAGGGTTCGCATATGCAATACATTGCGATCTGCTCACGTTAGCGAGTTTCCAACACGACCTGATTTTACTCTTCCCTGCCACCCAATTTTGGCATTGTAAAAATTTTGTGCAGGACATGACAGACAAAAACGAGCTGCTAGAAATCGTCACAGCTGAGCATAATCGTGCGCACAGAGCAGCACAGGAAAATATCAAACAAGTCCTTCGCGACTACTTTTTTCCAAACATGAGCACTTTAGCCAAAGAAGTGGTATCAAACTGCAGATTTTGCACAAAAGCCAAGTGTGACAGGCACCCAAAGAAACAAGAGCTCGGGGAAACTCCCATCCCATATTATACTGGTGAAATGCTGCATATAGACGTTCTCTCGACAAGTTCTCTAAGTTTGCAGTCGTATAACCGATATTATCCAGAACAATAGTCCATATTACTGGGCCCCTGTTGCAGCTCGTAAACATAATTTCTAAGATCAAGACAATATATTGCGACAATGAGGCAGCGTTCAACTGTGACACCATAATTTCCATGCTCAGAAACAGCTACGACATTGGCGTTGTAAATGCGCCCCCTCTGCACAGCACGTCGAATGGCCAAGTTGAACGATTTCATAGCACCTTGACAGAAATCGCCAGATGTCTCAAGATAGACAAAAAAATCAGTAACACTGTAGAACTTATCTTGAGGGCAACAATAGAGTACAACAAAAGTCTGCATTCGCTAACACGCGAGAAACCAATTGAGATTGTTCACGCCAAATCTAATGAGCGTCATTTAAATGTCAGGGAAAGTCTAGTAAAAGCCCAGCAGAAGAATATGAAAAGATGTACCGCTTCCAGACAAAACCGTATTTTTGAGGTAGGAGAAAAGGTATTCCAGAAAAACAACATAAGGTTAGGAAATAAACTGACTCCATTGTGCTCAGAGCAAAAGGTTAAAGCAGACATGGGAACGTCTGTTCTCATTAAGGGGAGGGTGGTCCAAAAGGACAACTTAAAATAAATGCCTCCTTTACAATAAGCTAGTAAGTCAATATAAGCAGAGTCTTAAACTCCCCGTCTCATTTCAGGTTTGCTCTCACACTGCTGGTAATACGAGCAGCAGCTAATGCTCGAACCACCGATTTTTCGCACGCCATTTACATTCCGGTCATAGACGGTGAGGTGTTGGTGTTCGAACAGCGAGACTACTTGAGGCACATGGTAGATGAGACTGAAAAATTGTCCGATTCCTTTCTGCAGTCACATTTGCGCAAACTATTAGATGTCGATACAGATCACCTTAGAACCCTTTTGTCCGTTCTCAAAGTACACCATAGTTTTGCTAGAAGCTAAGACTTTCTAGGGACTGCCTTGAAGGTAGTTGCAGGCACACCTGATGCTTCAGATTTCTTAAAAATCAGAATCAATTAGTGGAGTCAAATACTAAACAAATCACAATAAATTCCGAAACACAGAAACAGATAAACAAACTAACGGACACCATCAATAAGATTATCAATGCTCGAAAAGGCGACTTGGTTGACACTGCACATTTATTCGAAACACTATTGGCACTGTTAAACACAGAAATTCATAATTTAATACTCACCATTACGCTGGCAAAATCTAACATTGTAAATCCCACAATCCTTGATCATAACGATCTAAAATCATTTATCGAACAAGATATCCCGATAGTTAGCCTAATAGAAGCCTCTAGAATTAGGGTCCTTCAGTCCGAAAACATTGTTCACATATTAAAACCCTACCCAAAAGCTAAGTTCAGATGCAAAAGGATCACCGTCTATCCTGTTTCCCACCAACAAACCATCATGCGTCTCGATGAAGACACATTGGCGGAATGCGAGAAAGACACCTTCGCAGTCGCTAGATGCACTGAAACCACGCACAACACCTTTTGCGAACGTTCACGCCGAGAAACCTGTGCGCGTTCAATCCACGCAGGAAACACTGCAAACTGCCACACTCAACCCAGCCACCTAAGGGCGATAATGCCCGTAGATGACGGCCTCGTGATTGTCAACGAAGCGACAGCACGCGTAAGAACAGACGATGGCGCAGACGCAACCTTTACCCTGATAACGTTCGGGCAGTCTGCTATTATCAACGGCACCAAATTTGTGAATTTGCGCAAGGCGATAAGCAAGCAACCTGGCATTGTAAGGTAACCGCTTAACAATTAAGTATCACACACACATTATTGTAACCACACATACTTCGCACACACATTGTATTGCATTATGAAGCTTTGTATAAACAATGCTGACGCGCCTAAAATGAGGTTCAGCGCTCTGCGTTAAGAACGGCAGCAGCGGTAAGCGGACACTTCATATAGGAAGTGTAGCGCTGCTCTACATAGAATGCTGAGTCAGCTTGCCGACTGTAGCTGATGGCGTGATGCATTTTAGCAACGCATAGTCTTATGAACAATTTTGTAGTTTGGTATCTTCAGTCTTTATTCTGAAGCGCATCTAATAAGACGCATGATTAAACAGCTCCGGCACAAGCCGTAAATAACATAACCATTGATTTATTATTGCCTAGAACAAGTTTAGCAATAAAAGGCCAGTTAGCCTTCCACTCTAACTAGCCGATATCATTTATCTGGACAACTGCTGCTAGGCAGCGATCAACCTGGTTAACAACTGCTGCTTCGCGGGACAACGCGACGAACAGAAGATAACGACTTAATACTCTGATCAACAATTGCTGCTTCGCGGGACAACACGACGTACAGAAGAACACAACATAATATTTTATATGCCCTGTACGACTTCGGGGGCTAATGGATGTTCGCGACACATTTTAAAACGACAGGGACCAACTCTTTTGGTATCCACAATTTTCAACACATATCGTGTGCAATTTTCTCACCAGTAGCATGCTCTGCTCGGCGATGGATTATATGGTATATAACCTTGACATCGGGCAATGGAACCAACATACTCCTAAGTGTGAAAATGCAAAGATTTCAAATCAATTGGGCTATCCAACGATACTTCTGATAAATCTTCCGCATATATGCGAGAAATGAAATCCGGAACTACATTCTTACTGCCTTTGCGATGATGAATTTTAAATGTAAATGCCTGCAACTTAAGTGCCCATCTTGCTAATCTGGTACTTAAATCCGTTTGTGACATGAGCCACTTTAAGGAAGCATGATCCGTTATGATAGAAAATTCATGTCCCTCTATATATGTTATAAATTTTTTCACGCACATAACAGTGGCCAAACACTCTTTTTCCGTTACTGAATAATTTCATTGACACTTATTTAGTTTGCGAGACATAAATGCAATTGGTACTTCATTACCTTCGCTATCCTCTTGCATAAGTACGCCTCCAACACCTGTATGACTAGCGACACAATGTTTGAATGGTACCATGACCTATAACATGACCTAAGTACTTAACTTCTTGAAGGCAGAAATTAGTCTTTTCTACAATAACTGTTAGACCTGCAAGGGCCAATCGGCTTGCAAGTTGTCTAAGCACGGTGATATATTTTTCAAAAGATTCTGAAAACACTCACACATCATCCAGATACACAAAGATCTCGTTACTCAAACTGGGTAGTATAACTGTATGTTAGGCATATATTACGGTGCGTTGGTTAAACCAAACTTAAACCAAAACGGCATGACAGTGAATTTATATAGCGGTTTACCTGGGACAGTAAACGCTGTCTTCTCTCAAACTCTTTGGGTCAATGGGATTTGCAAATAAACATCTTTTAAGTCGATACTCGTCATGTACTCAGCTCGTGGAAGTCTACTTAGTATACCATCTAGCAATGACATTGGGTCTGAATTTTTAACTGTCACCTCGTTAAATTTTCTACTATCAAGACACAAACACACCTTTCCAGGTTTCTGAACAAGAACAATGGGTGATGACCATGGACTGTCCGAGTCTTCTATTACTCCTAGCGCTAGCATTCTCTACAGTTCGTCGTTTATTAGCTTTTCGACTGCTGACAATACTGCGTAGTGCCGCTGCTTAATGGGAGTACAGCCTGACATATATATGTCGAGAGAAATCCAAGTTGTCTTGCCAAGGCCTTTTTCAGCAAAAGAAGGAAACAGTTTAATTGTAGATATCAACTCCTTGTGCTTTTGAGCCGTTGATGAAATTTTTAAGGGATCGAATAAGTCGAAAGCAGCCACGTTAGCACTATGGGTTTTATGCATCAACACCAAAGGTAACAAATCAAAGGCTATCCAAAAATCAATGCCAAGATATAGTTCTTGTGCTAGCGACGGAACAATATAAAAGCATAATCGTTTTGTATCACCTCTGAACCGAATTTCAGTTGTGATTTTACCCACTATAGCTTATTTTGCCTCATCAATGGTTTTTAAATGGCTTATACTCAACTGTATTCAAATCTGATGCAAATTTACCACCCATACAACTAATTGACGCGCAGGTATCCATAAGACCACTTAGGGATTTTCCCAATATGGTTACATCTGCATATGGCCGAACGTCACTTGACAAATCTAAAATAGAAGAATTTATGTCCGCTACGGACTTATTCTGCTCAAAGCGAAAATAACGTTGCCGAAATCTGTTGCGAGTATGTCGCAAACACTCGGCATTTATTTGCAGTTTAGGTTTAGATAAAGGAAAAGCTGGGATTGGGGTCGTATCCGGGGTGATATTACTAGCTGTGGTGACCTCGATAGCTATTCTGTATTTGTCCCCCTGGACACTAGTTTGCGTGCACTTGTCCAGGGTGCACGCTGGAGTTCGTTTATTTTTGAAGTGTGAGACCACATCTAGAGCATGACAGTTTATATGTGTCTCGTTTACCACACACATATCAAAAAACGTTCCGAGCTGACACGCAATCTTGATATCTATGCCCATTTTTATCACAGTTCCAACAAGAAAGGGTCATTGCCGCGAGATCAATATTATTTTAATCCTCATCATCTTCGTTATCGGTTTCAGTTTGTACCGTAATTTCATTTACCTGACGCTTGGATTGAAACCGTTGCACAGGAACTATTGAATGCGCTGCAGATTTCACAAATTGTTCACGTGCACGCACTACGTGTCTCAACTGAACAATATTACTTATAGGTACATCTAATATTTCGTGCTGTATATTTGGAAACAAATTTGCACGGAGTATTTCTAATAAAGCTTGTTCACTTAATTTTTGACTAAGCTTGTCTGCTAAACACAATATTGCTTCAAAAAAACTATCAATAGTTTCATTATGCTTTTACTTCCTTTAAGCAATAGCTGACCGAATCTCTAAATCAGTTCTACCATCCTGGACTTGCGATCTCAACGCTACACACAAATCTGACCAGCGAACTATAGGAGCATTTCGGTAGAATCTCCAATACCATTCATTGACATTTCCCTCGAACAAATTGCTTGCATATCTTGCTAACAATTCAAAATTGCCCTCCTTGTACTAGAACTGAGGCCATTACTGTTGTAATGGATTTATGCCAGTTGGTTGGACAACAATGTTTCTTGCCCCATTTGCAACGGTCTTGGTTGACTTTTGGGGTGAACTACTCGGTTCAAATCGACCATACCTTTCCCAGTTTCTAATTGCACGGATTGGGGCTGTTGAATAGTCGGACTTATGTTTGACTGCAACTCGGATGAACTGTTGGTAGGGTTCATCCGTCGTTTTTGACTGTGCTCTGGTAGATATACCTGACAACACCATGTTAAGCTTGGATAACTGGGCTGCTATTAGTTCTTCTAAAAGATTATTAGTTTAACAACGCAGCGAAGTACGACCAACTGAACAAACTTCTCTGTTGTTTGTTTGATTAATAAAGCACGCGTGGTGAAAATAATGTTTACTCCGTGTTATGAATAATTGAGCTGGAAGCGAATAAGATTGTCTCGGGGATATTTACAACGGCAGCACTATTCGAAAGGCTTCGAATCCAGGGCATTGTAATTTTAGCATACCCGTAAAACTATGTACCCTATACGCTTAACTATCTTGCAAAGCAGTTATAAAGTATAATATATTTTATTATTTTAAAATTATCTAATTTTTTAATTTTAAAGAACACCGTAATATTTATCGAATAAGATACTAATTGTATCTAAATATTAAAGAAACAAAAACTATAGAAAAGAAAAACTCATGCAATTTTTATTGGATACTATGCCAAACCATCCTGAGTATCAGATAACTAACCATTCACCATGTCTATATCCAATATCTGTCCAATATCTCACAAAGCATAGTAGCGCATGCCAAATATGTGTGATCGGCGGTAATCCGCAGCATTTGTTTTTGACCAATAACTTTATAAATAAAACAATTTTACTGTGCGAGTTAGGGTACTACTAAACTACATGCTTCAATTAGCGGCTGGAAGTAGATCTGGTCCACTTGCCTTATCCTGCTCAACTTAAACAGAACATTTTAAAGCAATAAAGAAAAGGATGACACTTATATGTAATTAGACATCGGCAATATAACTATTTTGAAGTAATTATTTATTCAGAATGCCTCACACAAGCCTGTTAGCTAAAGCTTGCTGCGTCGGCTTAGTCAAGGGTACCAAAAGAAAGAACCGCGTGTTACATTGCTCCAGTCGTATTATTTTTATTATTTATTCCGCGTACTATTTTTTCCTGGGCAGTGGCAAAGGGGATGAATTAAGATAGGATGGATAAGGAAAGGAATCTCGTAGACTTGTGTTTTGAAGGGCGGCTGAAAATAAACTATACCCAGTGTAGACTATTTCGAAGGCTGCTGAAACTTTTGCACAAGGTGTTACAATGCATACGCTTACCCTACCAAGATCTTTACAATAGCCAATTCTGTGTACATTCATAAGATCCTTTAAAGCACCTATGGCAGTTATCGCATCTTGTTCAAGTTATTATATTCTTAACACAGATACTTTGACTGGTTTAACATACAACCTAGCATAACTGCTAATCAAATCTCTAGAGTAAACCAAATATAATAAAAACAAGTAAGAAGGCTCTAGTCGGGAGAGCCCGACTAGAAGATACCCTGAACCCAGTTGCAATAAATAAATTAAATTTATGTAAGACTTTGGTATACTGGCTTAGCTTCCATCGATTAAGTTCAATATCTCCGGTGTTTCTCAACCGATTTCGACGAAATTTTCAGAAAAGTTTTATCATTATCCATTACTTCAACCCTCATTTTTAGATTTTCCAAATTCGATATTTTATTGTTATCGATATTATGTGTATATCGGAAACCAGAATAGTTATCGATAATTTGAAGCAAACTTGTTCTGCATATGGTATAGGAGAACTTAAATACAAAATCGGAAGTCTCTAGCTCTTGTAGTCGCTGAGATCCACGCGTTCATACAGACGGACAGACGGACAGACAGACGGACAGACGGACATGGCTATATCGTCTCGGCTGTTGATGCTGACCAAGAATATATATACTTTATAGGGTCGGAGATGCTTCCTTCTGCCTGTTACATACTTTTGCACAAAACCATTATACCCTTATTTACCCATTTTATGGGTTAAGGGTATAAAAATAAAAAAACGGCAAGTGCTTAGAAGGGCTAAAATAAGCAATAATCGGTTATAAGAATAATCGCTAAATATATATATATGAAATAAATATGAACATGCATATGGATAACTTTATATACCTAAGTTAGTCATTATAACACAATATGCGTGACGTTAATTTAGACTATAGTTCTGAGCTTTTTTCGGAACAGACAACATGTGAAAATTTTTACTTCGTTTTGTAAAAAGAAAATAAAATAAATAAATAATTTGCCGAAGTCACCAGGGTCGGATAAACAATCGCAACCTCAGAGGAGTTGTAAACAAATTACTTTGCCCATTGGGGCATTATGAAGGATAAAATACGATCACGCTCTAGCAGTAGATAAGCAAATCATAAGAATATGTTATCAACTGGTGTTAGTCCAAAAAAACGGAAGGCTAAGCCATCGAGTCAAAGTTAATCTTCTAGTGATGATAGCTTCCTTCACTGTTCTCCCATTCCCCTGATGACACGAATGGCGTTAATAATCGAAGTAGCTCAACTACCTTCTAACTCAGCTGTCGGGACCTCTGATCAACCACTATGCGTAGTGTCATCTGGCGACGCAGTTAATGTCGAATTACAAGGGTTCCAACGTGTGACCAAAAGAAATTGGACCCCTGCAATGCCTCCCAATAAAGTACGTTCCACAAAGCGCTATCAGCAATTGAACCCAGTCTGCACTGACTCAACGGCTCAAAAGCAGTTCGCTGTGCTAGCAAACATTGACGATAAGGAAGTCGAGTCTGAAGATCCTGACGACAGGCCCAGTTGCAGTCTCCAGCTAGGGCCCAATAAAAGTTATTTTGCCTCTGTTAATTCTGCTGTCCAGCCTCAATCTGATGCTATTCCAGCCATGGCACCTAATAAGCCTCCGCCTTTTGTGATTTCACATGTTATAAACATGAGGGAATTACTATCAACCTTAGATAGCATAGTCTCAGCAGACAGCTACCAAAACAAAGTGTCACAAGGTAACTCAGTAAGAGCTTACCCAAAGGATGCACAAACTTAAAGGAGAATACAGGCAAAGCTGGATTCGCTGCAGGTCCAATATTATAGCTACGAACTAAAGGAAGATAAACCTTACCGATGGGTTATTAATGGCCTTCACAGCTCAACACTCAATACTGAGTCGTTAAGCAGCTCGCTAAATATGACCACAAAGTGCTTCATGTGCACAACCCAAAAAGCAGATCAACGGGAAATAATATGAACATGTTCTTTATCAACATTGCCTAAGCTAGCAACAACAAGGATGTTCACAAAATCCAATTTATTTGAGTGACTGCAAGAAATCACCTGACGAGCCGGCCAAGTGTGCTCACTGTGGTGGCGACCATCCTGCTAACTATAAAGTCTGCCATTACTATCAAATGTCAACTAAAAGAAGACAAACCATTATTAAGACCGAAACACCCAACTCATCCCATCAACAGTTTGGCATACAACATAACGATCAGCTATATCCTAATGCTGCACTCTTCTACGTCGAGGTTGCCCGCCGGTCGATTCATCAACCAGCTCAAGGCTGCTCCAAGCCCCATCAGTATTAGCCTCCTCAGCATGAGCGACAACAGCAACATCTATATAATCAACATCAACAACTACCAATCCTGCAACCATCTCTGGCACTGAAAACCTCGCTAGACAAGCTGAACGAACATATGGCGAAGATGAGCTCCACAATGAACCGCTTATTTGACATGCAGCTACAAATGCTGCAGATGCTCAACGCTCGGTTAGCTAAATGATCTTGCCACGCCCCTCAGTATTCTAAGCTGGAACGCCAACGGTGTTTCCAGCAAATTCAAGGAGCTGAAATTGTTTGTTGCCAAAAACAACATACTCGTCCTGTTCTTAAGTGAGACACGACTTCCAGTCAATAGAGACCTAAAACTCTTTGGGCTCGCATCTTACCTATCAAGACACCCTGCCAATAATGTAAGAGGAGGAGAAGCCGTGCTCATCTGTAATGACATTCAACTCTTTCCGCAAACGGCAACCGCCACAAAAAAAAGTACAGTAAGCCTCTGTATCCATTTCAACAAGAAGCGGTCAGGTCAATGTCGGTTCTATCTACCGCCCACCTGGTCATAGACGGACCGAGTACGACTTTGACATGCTTGTTGGCCCCTCTGGCTATATATTTATAGTTGCAGGCGACTGGAACGCTAAACATAGGCTTTTGGGGTCGAGGAATCCTAGTCACAATGGAACCGAACTGGTCAAATACCGGACTCGGTCTGGAGTTTCAGTACAGGCTACCGGATCACCCACATGCTTCACTAAGAGCCAACGTAACTCCCTCCTGTATAGACTTTGCGATGTACAAGGCTATCCCAAACTTTAAACTTTCTATCAGAGACAGCCTTGACTTAGATTCGGACCATCTACCGCTGATCATAGAGTTTGATGAAGACGCTGCCTTCTTCCAAACAAGTCCGAGAATCCTGGACCACAAAAGCGATATTAACACATTTTAAAGGTTGCTAGAAGAACCAGCCTTTGACGAACTGGAAATAATCTCGAAAGAGGACATAGACCATGCTCTAGATTTGTTTTCTCAGACTGTTCATGACGCTGCCAGAGAGTCTCGTAATCCGTAGCCATACCACGGTAACAAAATTAACTGAGTCTTGGCTCCCATTCCAAAGATAAGGTTCCTCTTAACCAGAAAGCGTCGATTACGCAAACACCACCACCGTTGGGAAAAAGCAGAGTGGCAGTGGGCTGCGCTCGAGCTCAAAACAACTCTGCAGGAGCAACGAACAAATTATTTTTATCAGATGCTTTTGAATGCTGACTGCATTCACGTGACCAAGTACTCTGTGTGGAAATTAACTCGTAACTTCAAGCAACAGCCACTGAGGCAAGCGCCGATCAAAAACGCCAATGGCCAGTGGTGTCGGTCCGGCGAAGAGCGAGCTAATGCTTTTCCCATCCACCTGGCGGAGAGATTCACGCCCCTCAACCTTGCATCTGCTTTAGAATTTGTACAAACTGAGGCCCTCGTGAAAACCATCCACCAACCGGCTCCTTCGATGCGTCCCTTCTCTCGGGAGGAAGTCAGCCTAGGCATATCCAGGCTGAACAGAAACAAGGCTCCTGGACATGACGGCATTTGCAATAGAACACTTCGATCTCTCCCAAACCTATCAGTAAGGTTATTTACAAAAATATTTAATGCCATACTTAAGTTGCATTACTTTCCGGACCAGTGGAAAATTGCTCATGTGAGCATGATCCATAAGCAAGTAAGCCTGAACACGATCCCAGTTCCTTGCGACCTATAAGTCTCTTGCCTTGCCTCTCCAAAATTTTCTAGAGATTGTTCCTCACCCGTCTTGAAGAGCCCCTAGAAACTCAAAACATCATCCCTCGTCGCTCGAGCAGCTGCATCGGGTTGTCAACCACATTTTAAGAGCGTATGACGAGAAGGAGTACGGTAATGGAGTATTTCTTGACGTACAGCAGGCCTTTGACCGTGTCTGGCACACTGGTCTTCTGGCAAAATTAAATCGAATGCTTCCAGCTCCTTTTTATTTACTGCTGAAATCATACCTAGAGGGACGCCAATTTGCAGTTAATACTAGAGGGCCAGTTCATGCCGAAGTTCCATAGGGAAGTGTACTTGGACCAGTCTTGTACTCCTGCTTCTCAGCCGATATTCCCCTCCCTTGATCTTTACAAATGGCATGCGACTGCAAAATGCTGCTTGCCACATTTGGTGATGATGTGTGCCTTTTATACTCGTCAAACTGCGTTCATGACTCGGCGGATGAAGTAAACCAATACCTAAGCAGTTTTGAGGCCTGGACTTAAAGGTGGAACATTGCTATTAAATTCTTTATGAAGGAAATTCCCTCCTGAGTGTTTCCTTAGTGGTTAAGCTTTGCCCCTACGCTTTGATGCCAAGTATTAAGGAATAACTCTTGACCAACGTCTCACCTTCAAAATACATATTTCTTTAGTGATAGCAGCCTGCCGCTCGAAAATGAAAAAACTATCATGGATGATGAACGCAAAAAGTAAACTGTCACTACTTAACAAAATAAATATTTACAACCAAATCATAGCCCCAATGTGGAAATACGGAATGCAAATCTTGGGAATCGCTTCTAATTCAAGTAGACAGAGAATACAAAGATTCCAAAATAAATCGATGTGCTCCATCACGGGCTGAAGTTGATGAGCAAATTAACTTTTTTAGCAGCAGATACAATGAAAGATTGGAAACTCATAGCAATAGTCTGGCCAGGAATCCAGTACAGGAGGTCACTATACGGCGACTGAAAAGGCACCAATTCACAAACCTGTTATCATATTATTATAAGAATTTTTTGCTTCTAATAATCAATGACGGATTAAAGGGCAACCTAAGCCCTATTTTCCGCCAAATAAAGAAACCAAAAAAAAAAAAAAAAACAGTGTAGACTATGGCAAAGGCTGCTGATACCATTGCACAAGGTGTTACAGTGCATACGCTTACCCTACCACGATCTTTATACTAGCCAATTCTATGTACGTTCAAGATCCCTTCAAGCGCCTATGGCAGATATAGCATCTTGTTCCAGCTGGGCATGGTTTCAATAAAGCAAAAAAGCAGACATTATTATATTCTTAACACAGATACTTTGACTGGTTTAACATACGACCTAATATAACTGCTAACTAAATCTCTAGAATAAACCAGTTATAATAAAAAAAACGGCAAGTGCATAGAGCGGCTAAAATAAAACATAATCGGTTATAAGAATAATGGCTAAATATATAAATATGAAATAAATATGAACATGCATATGGATAACTTTATATACCTAATTTAGTCATTATAACATAATATGCGTGACGTTAATTTATTATTCAGTCGTCGTTATATGTAAGTAAGTGCAAATGCAAAGTAAAAAAAATCGGTACATTTACTTTATCGAGTTAGGCCCAATATTTCAATGTCCGGTTAGTCAACTTATTCTAAGTTTAGTCGAATTTGAGTTGTTCAATGTTCGGTTAAGAGTATATGAGAAACAAACTAACCGGAAGGCTGGGTGTCGGCTAAAATTTATAGCGCGTTGAAGTCACGATATATCGATAAGAATCATCGATAAAGCAAACAGCTGTCCCTTGAATTGTATATTTATTTTGTTATTTAAGAAAAATGGCATCGCACAGCATATTTGTCCTTCAAGGCTTTCCACGAACGACTAACACTAGTTTGCGCAGTGAACTGAGCAGCAAGTTTCTGCCAGGCTTCGTCCTTCTGCTTCCACGTAACGGCGTCGCTTTTGTTGCACTCTAAAATATGCTGATTCGACTCCACTCGTTCAACCAACAAATGCTCCTCTGAAAGCGAAACGTTTTTCCCACGGAACCGTTTGCAATCAGGCGTGTTCATTTTAATTTTATATATTATGTATTTAAAATATGCAAAATTTACCAGTCACCAACCAAAACAATAACAAAAAACAGCTGAGCCGCTCGCTATAAATGGCAACGCTGTGTATATATGTGGCAACGCTGTTAAGGCGATAGTTACTTATCGATGAAAGGTTATTTTGGCTTTGAGACAACCAAACTGTTTTAACTCGACCAGCAAAATAATGCGGCAGTAAACTAAACGAAAATTTAACCGGACATTGAAATATTGGGCCTTAGTGTGTTTGCATAGGCTGCAAAAACACATGTGTTCGAAAGCATAAGATCGTTCTGAGTTCAAGGTTATTTAAGAAGGGCTTTTGTCAAATTTTAGTTTACGCACGGAACGAGAAGCTTTCACGTGGATTTTATTAAGAGCGTTAATTGATAAAGAGCGGTAACTTACAGCAGCAGTATCCCACACAGAAAGATCTTTCCTTGTGTGTGTATGTGTGTGGGTTTTTATCCGTTGCTGAAGTTCAAGTAAAAGTTAAAAGGATGAGAGAGGGAGATCTAGATTTTGAAGTTTTCTTAAAACTCATTGTTTGGTAGCTATTTTTTTTTTTTTTTGTTTTTTTTCTTGCAAATATCATCAACTTTTCCAGCTATTGAAATAAAAAAAAATTTATTAATGAATCTCTAAGCTTACGTCTTTATTGTGTTTAAGTGTCACTTTTTTCCTTTGATTTACCATACCAATTAATGGTATTACTTTTCTTTTACTTTTGTTTAACGGAGCAAGTCAAATCGCGCACAACTTCTCCCTTGCAAGTCTTTGAAAGGAAATAAAAACAACGAGCGGGCAGAAATGTGGTTGCGACAAGCAAAAAAGTTGCACCAATATATTTCACCTTTATATTCGTTATACGCAGCCCTTTACCGGTTGACATTTTCATCACTTCCAGATGGCGAGTGTACTGCCCATATGGCGAGTGTACTCCCACAGTTGTAGAGCTATAGCCACCAAATTTAGTGCCAAGATAGGTGTTGATGACCCCCCAAAAACTGAATCAAAAGTTCGGTTGCCACGCCCACCAATACTGCCCTAGCAGCCCCCATCCGCCCCAACGCTTCGTCAAAAAACGGGAATGCGTGTATCATCCAGAGTTGTGAAGCTAGAGCCACCAAATTTGGTAGGAAAATAGCTGGCAACGACCCCCAAAAATCTGCATCAAAGTTTTGGAGCCACGCCCACCCATTTTGCTCCCCTTACCCCACCATTTACAAACTTTAAGCTAGAGCCACCAAATATGCTATGAAGATAGCAATTGACATTCCACAATGATCTCCATTCAAAATTTGGATGCCACACCCACCCTTACCGGGCCCAGCCCAACCCCAGCCCCCTTTCACCACTTTTACAAATTTTGAGCTAGAGTCACAAAATTTGGTATGAAGATAGCAATTGAAATTCTTTAAAGATCTGCATCAAAAATTTGGATGCCACGCCCACCCATACCGCCCCCAGCCCCCTTTTGACAACCTTTTGCAAACTTTGAGCTACAGTCAAAAAATTTTTTCGTTACACATCCAACCGATAAATATGTATATCTCCAACATATCCCATTATTCACCAAAAAGTGAGTTATAATCTTAATTACCTTAACACTAGAGAGCTCGTCTGCCATCGAGGTAGGGAACCTCGTACGGCTCATACTAGCAAGTAGCGGAAATTGGGAAGCACTTAGCGGCTTTGCGGTTGCCGTCATGACGGAACTGCGGAAGGCCGAGCGCGAGCGTAACGGGCACCGAGAGTAGGAGGAGCAAAGGCGTTTGCGACGCAATACCTAACGGCCGTTCTGCAAATGTCACTACTTCTCGAAACTTCTCGAAACTTCGCGAAACCTCTAAAACCGCCTTATTGTATTATATAGGATAGTACATAGAATAGTTATTTATTTAGAGTTAATAAATGAATTTAAAAAAATAAAACACACACACACTTGAATCGTTTCGGTGATAGTGCCGGGTCACTTACTTGTGCGCCTGTTTGCTACCGCCACGCGCGTTCTTTGGCAATCCTCGTTGCCGTCTACAGTAGCCTCCCCCAGCGGCAGATCGCCCGCGCGTATTTTTCTATTCAGTTCGGTAGTGTGCGTATGTAAAAACACACATTGCAACACAGCTTCTTTGTGGTGTGCTGTTTTTTTTTTTTTTTTTGACTAACACACTGCCAGCTGATCGCGCGGCGTGCCAGGGCTGGTTGCCTTATGTATAGCAGTGCCTTCCGAGCAACCAGAGCTCACCGGTTTTTCCTGATTCGCAACAGGTGGCGCATTTGGCTTTTGGTTCAAGTCTTACTGGAGGTGTCTCTGGTGCTGGCGGTTTGTTTCCCGGGTAGACTATGAAAAAGTCATTGCATATACAAAAGGGCCCATGCAAAGTGTAGTATACCAACCAGGAGCGGTTCTCTTTTTGTTGTTCAAGTAGGAGTCTTCAAGCAGAGTATAGCAAAGGCCACGGATCCGGCGATTAACAACCCCTTCCGTTGCGACGGTGCTCAGCGGGGCTCTGGTGACCGATTCGGGGCGGTATAACCCCCAGCGGTTCATACCATAGCTAAATTTTTAGTCAACGTGGGACTGCTTGGAGGTGTACTTGAGCCCGTTCGATGTCGAATGAAATTGTGCGCCGCTCGGCACTGCCGAGATCCCCTCCCCAGGTGTGCGTTCCACCCTCTGTGCAGAGCGAGGCTTCATCGCAGAGTACCCCACCGTCGTTGCACTTGCCGCAACCGGTGGTCTGGCCTTTGCCGACCACTCCGAGGCCATCGGAAACGCTGCAGAGCTCGCTCATTAAAATGGGTGAGGCTCTTTCGGGCTTATCTGAGCTATTTAATGGTCAACGTCATATAAACGCGCTGATGCGCAACGAGTTGACAAAAATTGTCAGGCTGCATAATGAACCTCTTAGGTTGAGCAAGCCACAAGTGGCCGTGGGTGCTACACAAACTTCACCACCCAATACTGTGCGCACCCTTGATAGGAACAGGGAGCAAATAGCTCATCATACTGGAGCTGCCCGCCGCATAGCTAGCAGGCCAACTCCTAAGCGCCCTAGGGAGCTGCAGGAGTTAAGAGGCACACCGCCCAAAAAACAGAAGCAAGGCTTCTCCAACGCCCCTCTGGAGAGGCCTGCATCACAGGCAGCACCAAAGATGGCACTTCAGGCTGTTTCGTAGGCTACACCAAGAACGTCCTGGACAAAAGTGAAGCCAAGAAAATCGTCTCACAGGCGTAACCGCGCGGATGCTATTGCTATGTCTGGTGTTGACGGCTGCAGCTACGCCGACATGCTGCGTGTGGTCAAAACCGACCCTGCCTTACGTCAATACTGCGAGGACGTGCAGAATATTAGGCGAGCAGCAAACGGGGATCTGCTTCTTCGCTTAAATAAAAAGCCAGCGAACAGCTCAGACGAGCTGCAATCAGCCATGGGGAAAGCCCTAGAGGACAGAGCGACGGTCAAGACGCTCGTTGACATCCAACGCGTCGAGGTCCGGGACTTGGATGAGCTGAACACGAAGGAGGAATTCATCATCATGCCTTAGATGCACCCAGCCTAACAGTGGAAGCAGTTCGCTCATTGCGAGCCCTACGCAGCGGATCATCGTTGGCAACGTTGGTTCTCCCTAAGCCTTTATCTACCCAGTTACTTGACCTGGCTAAGACCAGGGTTGGGTGGGTGGTCTGTTGTATACGGCCTATTGTGCAGCCACTGCGCTGTTACAGATGCCTTGCGTTTGGGCACATCGCTGTGTAATGCACAAGCGAGGATGATCGCAGGGTACGTGCTATAGGTGTGGTGAGGCTGGTCATGAGGCTGGGTCCTGCAGCAAACCGCCATCGTGCTGGCTGTGCTCTAAAGGGCTGTGCTCTAGGGTTCAGGTAACGTGGGTCATACCAAGGCAGCTTATAAAGTAGCAGTCGGACGGATGAAATGTTAAAGTTTCTACAGTTAAACCTTAACCACTGCATGGCTGCTCAATCACTTCTGGAGCAGACAACAAGGGAGCTTGGCATTGACATATGCATTCTGAGTGAACCGCACCGAGTGCCGATTGCTCCATCATGGATCTGGGCGACGGACACTAGCAAGAAGGCCGCGTTGTGGATGTGTGGTGCAGCTCAACAGCTTACCGATATGCAGCAGTTCGAAGGATTTGTGAGAGCAAGTCTTGGCAGCCTGTGCATCTATAGCTGTTACCTTGCTCACAGCTTGCCACTCACTGCTTTCTCTACGATTCTGGAGCAGCTAGTTGACGATGCTAGGGGTCGTGGCAGAATTATTATCGCGGGCGACTTCAGTGCATGGGCTCTGGAGTGGGGCAGCGTTTCAACAAACGCCAGAGGCAGAGTGCTCTTGGAGACGCTTGCTTCACTGGATCTCGCACTTTTAAACAGCGGCAACGGACGTACTTTTTCAAGAGCTGGGGCAGGCTCAGTAATTGACCTCACGTTTGTCAGCCCCTCCTTATTCAACGCAGCTCAATGGGTGATCAGCGACATCTACACAGCGAGAACCACAATGCCATGATATGCACACTTGCTGGCCAGCAAGAGCGTAGTGTGAATAGTGCGCTGAACGCGAAACGCTACTGCCAGGAAACATTTGACGTCGCGGTGTTTTCCAGAGCAATCGCGCAGCTATCCACATCGGGTTCCGCTCAATTTCATGCAGCACAAATGGCTGCGCAAATTTCCTCGGCATGTGACAGCAGCATGGCACTGCGTCGTCCCTACAGGTGTCCCCACATCCCCACGTATTGGTGGAACGCGGAGATTGATATGGCACGCCACGCCTGCATTAGAGCCAGAAGGCTATGTCAACACGCAGTCAACAGGCCTCATTTTGCAGTAAGACGTGAGGATTACAGGCAGGCTAGAGGTACGCTTAAGAGGGCGATTAAGGTGAGCGAGCATGAATGCTACCTGCAGCTGTGCGACTCTGCTGAGCAGGATCTCTGGGGGAAAGCGTACAAAACAGTCAAGCGCATATATGCTGGAAATCACCATCTCTCTTCCATGGAGCCAGATAGGATGCAGACCATTGTTGAGTGCCTGTTTCCTCACAGGAGATTGCTGGCCGAGCGCGTAGCGTCATCGCATAAACAAGACAACACCGTACCAGCGGTCATCACACCAGAGGAGGTACTTGCTGTAGCCAAAAACATCGTAACGAACAAAACACCAGGTCCGGATGGTATTCCAAACCAAGCACTGAAGCTAGCTATGTCAATACAAGTGGAACAATTTGCCGCTCTTTTCAATGCTTGCCTGCACGAAAGGACCTTTCCACTCGTCTGGAAAGTGCAGAACCTGTTGCTTTTGCCGAAGCCAGACAAACCGCCGGGGGAGCCTTCATCCTACAGACCAATCTGTCTGTTAATTAACATTGGTAAAGTGAAAAGCTGCTGGGTTCAAGGCTTAGCAATGCGATAGACACAGCCGGCGGGCTGTCCCCTTACCAGTTTGGGTTTTGCAAAGCGAGGTCAACCATCGACGCCCTAAGCAAGGTGGTCGAGATAGCAACCAGCGCTATCCAAGGCTCCAGATGGGCAGGAGAAGGGAAAGAGTATTGCCTCATAGTCACGCTGGAAATTAAAAACGCGTTTAACTCCGCCAACTGGGAAGTCATCCTCAACGCCCTAGCGAAACTGCAGGTCCCCGCATATCTGCGTGACACAGTTAGGAGCTACTTTGACGGACGGGTGCTGCACTACCGGACCTTTGAAGGCATCAAAGTGCACAATGTTTCTGCAGGAGTTCCACAGGGATCTGTTATTGGGCCACTCATGTCGAACATTATGTACGATGGAGTCTTAAGGCTTAATCTTCCAGATTAGGCACACATAGTTGGATTTGCTGACGATGTTGCTATCGTCGTCGTGCGCAAGGAGCTGGAGCATGCTTAGGCCGCGTGCAGTACATGCTTTGCCCGTGTGCAGGACTGGCTTAACCAGGCGGGATTGGAGCTGGCTGCGCACAAGACGGAGGCGGTGCCTGTGAGCAGCCGCAAGACGGTGGAAATAGCAAAAATAGTTGTTGGCCAGTTGTTCTGTCCAAACGGGTAATCAAATATCTCGGCGTTATACTGGACACGAGACTGTCCTTTGAGGAGCACCTAGAATGCACCGCAGCCAAGGCAGCTGGACTATGTCGCGCGCTATCGCGCATAATGCTAAACACGCGCGGGCCCAAGCAGGAGCACCGCCGCTTATTAATGAGCGTTGTTCGTGCAACGGCTTTGTACGCAGCATTTGTATGGTAAGCGCCGTACGGGTTCAAAGCTACTGCCGCGGTATAGGCGCCTCATACCGCTTTTGCGCTATCAGAGTGTGCTGTGCCTTCCGGACGATCTCTGATGAGGCCGCCCTGGTCATCGCTGGCATGGTTTTCATCGAGGAGCTTGCCACTACAACAGCACGCGCGAGCCGACTGGCAGCAAGATCCAACGCTTTGGAGAGGTGGCAAGCACGTTGGAACACTTCAGAGAAGGGGCGATGGACATTCGCCTTGATCCCACTGCTCTCACCATGGCTCAACCGGGGTCATGGTGAAGTGAACTTTTACCTGACCCAGCTGCTAACACCCAAGAGATAGCGAGAGCGCGAGCCTAGCCAGCACCCTCTCCATCCAAGAGCAGCAAAACTGGTCTCCCGGTTCCGGTGGCCTTGAAACGGTGCAACGGAGTAAAATAACGAAGCCGCCTAGGAAACCTGGCAAGCCGGCTGGTAAGCAGCTCTTAAAGAGCAGATCAGATGCGCTGGTCATAAGTACCAGCAAGCTGTCATACAGCGAAGTTTTAGCGCTCGTTACTCGCAGAGACGATGGCAAGCTCAACGGTGTCCGCGATAAGGTCTCGAAAGCTCGTCGTACTGCAAAAGGCGACTTGCTTCTGGAGCTAAAGGAAGGCAGCCTGGAGTGTACCAAGCAGCTTAAGGATGAAATGGAGCTGGTGCCTGGAAAGAGCGCAGTGGTTCGCTCATTTACAGAGCAATCGCACTTTGCGATTCGAGATCTGGACGAGTTGGCAAATAAGGAGTTACCAGCGAACCTGGCGAGCAGCATCACTGCCTTGCGTACGGTATGAGTCGGCTGGACCAGCTGCACCATCCGCCCGCAAGAAGCACGCACGAGGTGCTTCAGATGCCTTGAAATGGGACATACCGCTAGCAGATGCGCAACGCAGTGAACAGGTCCCATTGCTGCATCAGGTTCGGAGACCTGGGACACAAGGCAGCAAGTTGTAAGAGCGAGGCGAGGTGTTTCGTCTGTTTCACCAGGCGGGCAGTAGTAGATGTCCATTCAGAAGAGGTGTTAGTAGCCGTGCAAAGAGAAGTGCATACAGCTGAATCTTAACCACTGTGCAGCGGCTCAAGACTTGTTCTCGCAAACAGTGCGTGAACGCTTTGCCGATCTTGCAGTGCTGAGTGAGCCATACCGGCTGCATGAGGGACCAAGCTGCGCACTTGACTCATCAGGTAGAGCGGCCATTTGCTCCTGTGGGTGCGCCGCGCCACCGCTGACCAGAGTTTCCCGGGCGGATGGCTTCGTGTGTGACATGTGGATTTACTCCGCCTACCTAGCCTGCAGCTCTCAGAGTTCGGAGACACCCTGGACTCCCTGGTAGCAGACGCTAGAGGCCGCCACCCTATAGTCATCGCGGGCGACTTCAACGCGTGGGCAGAGGAGTGGGGCAGCTCACAAACTAATGCCAAGGGACGGGCTTTGCTCTAGGCGTTCTCTCTCCTGGACGTGGTGCTGCTAAGCCACGGAACGCAGCACACGTTCAGCAGAGCTGGACTGGGTTCTGTCGTGGACTTAACATTCGTCAGTAGCTCGCTTTTTAGTTCGTCCGGTAGGAGCATAGACGACTCTTTCAATGCAAGTGATCACGTCGCCATATGGTACACCGTTCGAGTACGCCCGGATCGCCGTTATGCTCCAGCTCAGCATTGGCCTTGGTATCGCGTCGAGACTCTTGACACGCGGACTTTTAGTGCCTGTCTAGAGTCTGCTGAGGTCCCTGATACAGCTGATAGCACCGAAGACGTGGTTGACAAAACCATGCGGATGCTAAGCAGTGCGTGCGATTCTAGCATGACCAGGAGCAGAAGATACCATAGGCACCATGTCCCAGTATACTGGTGGAACGAGGAGATAGCCGAGGCTCGGAGCGACTGCAACTATGCGACGCCGCTACCAGCGCTCACGTGGATCGCTGGTGTTTCAGGAACGTCAGGCTGAGTTTCTCGCCAGCAGGAGACGCTTCCAAAAGCTTGTTAAAGATAGCAAACGCAGATGCTTCTTGGACCTCTGCGACACTGCCGAGACTGACCCGTGGGGCAATGCCCACAAGTTTGTTGTTAAACGCTTCAACGCCACTTTCCGCAGCCACCCCATGGACCCAGCATCGTTGAAAGAGATTATTAGGCATCTCTTTCCCAGTATGACCGAGGATATCGGTGAGCTCCCGCCCGTGCCAGCCATTCCCTTTGCAGCCGAGCTCATCACACTGGAGGAGATTCACCACGCTGCATCGATGTTGAAGCCGAGCAAGTCGCCTGGTCCAGATGGGATCCCTAACTGAGCACTAAATTAGCCAATCGCAATCCGCTCCGAGGTTTTCTTGAGTATGTTCAACAGCTGCCTACGAAGTGGAGTGTTTCCAAACCGCTGGAAAATTCAGCGCATGGTCCTACTACCGAAGCCTGGCAAGCAGCTCGATGATCCACCTGCATATCGCCCGATCTGCCTGATCGATACGGTCGGTAAGCTACTGGAGCACCTGATTTTCACCCGGCTTGACGGCGCTATTGCAGCTGCTGGTGGAGTTTCACCGCAGCAGCATGGCAACCGCAAAGCGAGATCTACGCTGGGTGCGATCGGCAAGGTAGTCGAGCTAGCTTCGGGAGCGATAGCCGGATGAAGATGAAATGGCGGCGCTAAGAAGTACTGCCTAGTGACAACGTTGGATGTCAAAACTGCTTTCAATACGGCTAAATGGGGCTGCATCCTGGATGACCTCGAGGCGCTCAATGTCCCGGAGTACCTACTACAGATTACAAGAAGCTAATTCAGGGATAGAATCTTGAAGTATGACACCAGCGAGGCGACAGAGGAGCACGAAGAATCTGGAGGCGTGCCACAAGGGTTGGTTCTGGGACCTCTATTGTGGAACGTCATGTATGACGGCGTTTTTTGTTTACCGATGCCCGATGATATTCACCTTGTGGGCTTTGCTGCCAATGTGACAATTGTGGTCATCGCCAGAGAACTTAAGACAGTGGAGGGGAAGTGCAACTTAGCCATCGTGGAAGTCTTACAGTGGCTATCTTCAGTAAGGCTGCAGATAGCACCCCAAAAAACGGAGGCAGTGCTCATTAGCAGCCGGAAAGCAGTGGAGACAGCTACCATAATGGTGGCCAATACATTGGTCATCTCAAAGAGGGCAATTAAATACCTGGGCTTGATTCTGGATACCAGGCTATGCCTTAAAGAGCACTTGGTGTATGCTAGCAAAAAGGCCGCCCTAACCAATCGTACAATCTCGCGAATCATGCCTAATATGCGAGGCCCAAAGCAGTTCAAGAGGCTCCTCTTATCCAGTGTCTCAAGAGCGACAATGCTATACGCGGCGCCGATATGGCAACCAGGATACCGCTTTGTTAGTTACACCCGCGGACTAAGAGCCACCCACCGCCTTGGAGCTATCAGAGTCTGCAGCGGCTTCAGAACCATCTCGGACGACGCTTGCCTGGTTGTGGCTGGAGTAGCACCCATAGCCGAGCTGGCTAGGGAAGCCGCGGAGATCTTCGAGGGAACGCACGGCGAGCCACTTTCTGCTCCCCAAAAGAAGGCAGTGCGCACTACAGCCAAAACGCGCACCCAGGAGAACTGGCAGAGGCAATGGGATGCGTCTTGCAAGGGGCGCTGGACACATCGCCTCATCCCGAGCATCTCAGCGTGGATAAACAGGTGGCATGGGCAGCTGAATTTTTCCACCACGCAACTATTAAGTGGTCATGGCTGCTTCTGGGAATACCTGCACCGATTTGGGCATGAGGACGTGCCGTTCTGCACATTCTGTGGCGACAGATTCGTCGAGAATGCCGAACACGTCAAACTTCGCTGCGGACGCTTCACCGGGCTTCGCAGCGATCTGGAGAGGGTTTTAGGCGGTAGCATCGAGGTGGGCAACCTCGTGTCACTGATGCTGGTCAGCGACGCCAGCTGGCTGGCGTTCAGCGCGCTTGCGGCGGCAGTCATGACGGATCTGCGCAAGGCTGAGCGAGAGCGTAGAGGACAAGTAAAATAGGGTGAACTTGGCAGTAGCGACGCAATACCTCACGGCCGTACCGCTACTGAAAGGTTCCGCTTACGTATACCTTACCTCAATGTGTACATATATATTACTTAGGGGATAAGCAAGAAATGAATTCAAAAACATAGTGGCGCATAGTTAATTTTGGCTATGCCAAGACTATGATACCCTTCACACAGCCAAATCAATACTCCCCCCTCTTATGTTTCTGTGCAGTTGTTGGTAATTTTTCGCTAATATTTTTACTCTTGAGCGTCATTTACTTGTTCGTTTTCGACAAAAACAACATATTGACATGTAGGTACTTGAAAGTGCACGACAGAGACAACAATTGATAGTACGATATGGTAAGCAACATGATCTAAGCAATCTGTGAAAGTTTCATCAAGATCGGTTAAGCAGTTTGGCCGGAAATCGTGTTGATATGGTAAATTTATATGGTGGCTATATCGTAGAATGCTCCGATCGGGATGAAATTTCATAGTGAACAAACCCGACATGATCTAAGCAATCTGTGAAAGTTTCATCAAGATCGGTTCAGCAGTTTGGCCGGAAATCGTGTTGATATGGTAAATTTATATGGTGGCTATATCGTAGAATGCTCCGATCGGGATGAAATTTCATAGTGAACAAACCCGACATGATCTAAGCAATCTGTGAAAGTTTCATCAAGATCGGTTCAGCAGTTTGGCCGGAAATCGTGTTGAAACAGACAGACGGACAGACGGACAGACGGACGGACGGACGGAAATCAATTCCTGAGCTCGTCCTGATCATTTTGATATATAGTTTATGGGGTCTCCCATCATTCCTTTAAGGCGTTACAGATTCATGACAAACTCAATATACCCTGATTCACATGTGAAGGGTATAAAAAAAACAAGTAAATCAAAAAAATTTTTGAAGACATGCTTTTATACGCTTTCTTGCATACATATGTAACCGTTAGTTTAATAAAGTTTGTAAAAAAAAAAAACATAGAAAAATTGAAAATTTCGGTCGGAGATCGAACCCACGATCTTTGGCCTGTGAAGCGGCAGTCTTCTTTATATACCACCAAAGCTCGTCGATTTTACCAGTCAAAATAGTAACTTAATCAAAAAAGAAAACAGGTTTTCGTGGTTTTGGCATGATGTTAAATATTTTATCGTGCCAAAAACTTTAAAAACATGTAGTGTCATCTGAAACACATATTTGGTGAAAATTTCAGAGCTCTAGCTAGTCGGGAACGTGGCGAAAATTTGATTACAAAAATCCAGGACAAACAAACAAACAAACAAACATACAGACAGACAGACAAGTCAAGTTAAATAAAAGCATGTAACAAAAAAAAAAAAAAAACACACCGTGTGGTGGGCAGTTTCACAGATTACCGAGTGAAATCTAGCCGAAATGGCTGAGAGGCTAATGCTGTTACCGCCTCCGTCCCGTTGAAACATAGCAAGTCTCCAGGATACAATGTCGGTCTCGTAGTCATTAAGTTGACAGTACCGGTTCAGGTGTAAAACTCCTGATTAACGCGGATCTGGCTCTGTATGCCCGACCCCATAAAGGTGGGTGTCAACCCTAGCGTGGCCTCACTGCTGGCATAGATAACCACGGGATTACAACGCGACAGAATAACGACCTGAGACAACGGCCCAGGAGTTGGGACCCAAAAGCATGAATAAATAAACAACCCCCCAAATTGAAAGAGAGAGAGAGAGGCTTTTAGAATTCTTTCACAGGACCCCTGTGCTGGATTTGCTAGAAGCAGTAAAGTGTTAAGGTCGCCGACCAAAATTTCGACGCCAGCCGTTCAAGAGTTACTCCAGGGCGCGAGGGAGCCTGTGGAGCAACACAACAGAACAGCGCTCAGCGACCTGGGAGAAGAAATTTCGAAGCTGGTCGAGATGATGGAAGATGGTAAGATAAACACGGTTCACCAGCCAATAAGTGACTCGATCGAGAGCATCAGGGCCCTATACGAGCTAGTAGCTATACAGCCACACGACAATAGGGCGAAGGCCGTGATACGGATGCACCAAGCTTCCCAGCCGTCGCCAATCTTCGGAAAGGCCATCGATAGCAAGATAAAGAAGAATCCTGGAGCGTGTGCTCCCTCCACCAAGAGGAATAAGGGAGTGGTGACGACGCAGGTTTCGACCTGCACTCAAGCCACGGATGAACCAGGGCCGGAGAGTGCCACTAAAGCTCCGCTCAGAAAAAAGAGTGAAGGAGAAAAATGGACCAAGGTACGGAAGAAGAAAGATAAGGAGAGCAACCCTGGCAAAAGACGCATGGCGGAGAAAAGCAGACCAGACGCCATAGTCATATCTGCTAAAGGAGGGACAAGTTACTCCGAAATACTTCGAAAAGTGAAGTCAGATGGAACGCTAAACGGTGTTGGCCAGGCGGTTTCCAAAATCAGGAGAACCCAAAGAGGTGAGCTCCTAATTCAGCTGAGCAAATCTGGAGAGGGCACATCGGCGATTAGGAACCTTCTTGGTGAGTCCCTCGGGGAGCAAGCGGAAGTCCGGTCGCTCTCACAGCGAGTCACAGTCGAGTGCAAGGATTTGGACGAAATCACCACTAAGGAGCACATATGCGAGGCCTTGAAAAAGCAGCTGCATATAGAAGCTATCTTGGTGGAAGATATCCATTTAAAAAAGGCTTACGGTTCGACGCAGACGGCTTCCATCAAACTGCCTGTGGATGAAGCTAGGAAGGCTCTTGCCGCTGAAGTCGTGAAGGTCGGTTGGGCTGATTCCCTAATAAGGGAATCGATTACATCCAAGAGTTGCTTCAAATGCATGGAGCTCGGCCACTTTGCAAGGGAATGCAAGAGCACGGTGGACAGGTCTAAGCAATGCCGTAGATGCGGACAAGAAGACCACACTGCAAAGGACTGCTCAACAAAACCACAGTGCATGCTGTGCATGAGTAATAAAACAGGGGCTGACCATGCGGCTGGCAGTGGAAAATGCCCAGTATTCCGGAGAGCACTTGTACAGCGAAGATGAAGATTAAACAGCTTAAACAGCATTGGCAGTAGCATGGGGCAGCAGAGAAACAAACACCAGGGGCTTCTGCTTTTTGGAAGAGTTCTCTACACTGGATGTAACCCTCATGAATGATGGGAAATCGCTTAGTTACCAAAAAGCTGGTAGTAAAGTAAGTGAAAAGTTCACCTTCAGTGACCACCTGGCCATTTACTATGAACTGCGCAGAAGCTCGGCAAAGATGACACCATAGCTTACAGGACCGAATTGGAAAGATAGCTGTATGGACGAGCATACTTTTGTGGACCTGCTAAACTATCTGGAATGGGAAAGTGGCCCTGCTGAGGATATGGCAAACCAACAAGGAATAAACCTAGCTGATGCTTGCGATGCATCCACGCCTAGGCGGAAACCAAGCAGGCGTGGATCACCTTGCTACTGGTGGAATAGCGAGATTAGCCAGCTGAGGAAAAAGTGCTTACGTGCAAGGCGACTTTCCAAAGAGCCAGAGATCGCCCGGACTTGGACTGCAGAGCCAAGGACTTCTAAGCGGGATTTGAAGCATAGCATCCAGCGCAGTAAGGCCAACTATTTTCGCCGGATATGTGAAGAGGCCGACATCAACCCCTGGGGAACGGCCAATATGGTGGTAACCAAGAAAGTAAAGAGCCAAACCACGCTAAGGACGACTTGCCCAGTGGAGCTACGCAAAATCGTAGTGTCCCTGTTTCCACAGCAACCCCGGGTGCAAATGGAAAGTCCCACATTTGACTTGGAGCACACAAGTTCAGTGACGACCAACGAAGTGACTGCGGCAGTCAGACAAATTGTTGACCAAAAGACTCCAGGGCCTGATGGTATTCCAAACAAAGTGCTAAAGCTTGCAATCGCCTCGAAGTCCCAGGAATTTGCGGACACCTACACTCACCAACTACAGGAGTTAGTATTCCCAAGAGTATGAAAAGTCCAGCGACTCATCCTGCTGCCAAAAGGAGACAAACCAGTCGAAGAGCCCTCGGGATTCTGCAAAAATGATCTACGCAAGTTAACGATACTTGACGCCAGACATGCACTTTCGGAATCCCAATACGGATTCCACTAAGCGCGGTCAACGGTGGACGCGATCAAGGCAGTGGTCGACATCGCATCAAAAGCGATAGAAGGGACACGATGGAGATGGAGCGACAAGGAATGCTGCGCAGTAGTAACGCTGGATATTTGGAATGCGTTCAACTCGGCGAGCTGGATGCGCATCCTGAATGCCCTTAGAAGAATTAGAATACCGGCTTATCTAATGAGAATTAAAGCGAGTTATCTTTCAGACAGGACTTTGGAATAAGACACAGAGGAGGACTTAAGTGATATAACGTCACTGCAGGTACTTCACAGGGACCCGTTCTGTGGAACGTCATGAATTTATTATCACGTAACTTTTTACCCCTGAGCCTTGCTCGTTGCTTAAGCAACTTTTTAATTCATGAACCATTTCGTGTTATACTTTCTTACTTTAACAAACTGTATTCCCTTGTCTCCTTGAAGGCCTCAACTCCAGTACTAAAAAGATCGATAATTTTTGCTTTATATAATCGTAACCACTAATAACTTATCTAACGCTGGTCTGATTATTTTTTTCCTGGGTTCTTCCCAATCCACGCAACAAATGTTGCACCACTAATTTCATTGTTGAATTTCCCAGAGCTTTAACGTTAACTTTATAAATTTTTACCTAAATTTATTTTCAGATTTATATATAACTTTATTTTACTTAATTTTAATTTGATTTGAAATTTTATTTTAATTTGACAATAAACAAACCAATAAAAAAATAAATAAATAATTAAAGCTAAAAAGAACCGACCTTATATAGAGTATGTCGGTAAGAAGGCAGCAATACTGCAAGCAGTTGTATGCTGCACCGATCTGGGCTGCAGCCCTGGACTGAAATACTACCCTACGAAGGAAGTTGGCAGCGCCATACCGATTAAGCGCACTACGAGTGATCTCGGGATTCCATACGGTTTCAAATGACGCAGCACTGGTGTTAGCGATCATGATGCTTGTGGACCTGCTCGCTCGCGAGATGATGTAAATAAACGCCTGGCGGGAGTCTATGGGAGGCATCGTACCGCCTGAAGTTGTTAGGAGGTCAGAGAGACAGGATACGCATAGGCTCATCCCAAAAATCCAAGAGTGGGTAGAACGACGCAAAGGATCTATTAACTTCCATCTGACGCAGTTTCTAACCGGCCACGGAGGTTATGTGCTATACTTGTTTAAGTAAAGGCACGAGGAGACACTGCATTGTCCGGTCTGTCCGGGCTGTGGGGAAGATCCATAGCATGTCCTGTACCCGAGATATCTAGCAGGACCTACCCTCAGTGGAAGAGCTGGTGTCATACATGATATAATCCGACTCGAACTGGAATGCAGTAATCCAGCGGATCCTTCGCATGCAGAAGGATCTCCGTAAATGCGAAAGAGAGTGACGCGAAGCATTGACTGATACACATGTAAAACGAAGGATAGCCCGAGGACTGGGTGAATACGAAGACGGCCTTTCTAGGCATCCCATCCACGCGAAGTAATACTTAATCGTGCTTCCTTGGGGATGCGGCGCGTTGCTGTGTAGGGTGTGTTTAGTACGTTGAAATCGTTTATGTTTGGTGGTACGGGCCACCAGTATCTTTCAAAGATTCACACCCTTGATGGCATGCATGATAAAAAAAAAATTAAAAAAAAAAACACACACACAGACAGAATAATTTATCTGAGCCTAGTTTAAGTTACGTGACATGAAAGCAATGGGAACATCATTTCCATCGCAACTATGCTGCACCAATACGCCACCCACACCAGTATGACTTGCATCACAATGGATAGCGAAAGGCAATGAAAAATCGGGGCTATGTAATACAGGAGCTGTACACAGTTTACTTTTGAGGTCTGCAAACGCATTCTGCTCTTCGTCTATCCAAACAAACTTCAATGGTGCTTTAACGTGTCAGTAATTTGAGAGGCAACTGCGGCATAGTTCTAAATACATTTGTGGTACAACCCTTTAGTACCTAAGAGCCTTCGTACTTGCTTTACTGACTTTGGGACTGGAAAATCTCGTATTGCTGCTACCTTTTTGGGGTCAGTCTTGATAATTCCATTTCCAATAATATGACCGAGATACTTAACTTCTTTAAGACAAAACTTAGATTTAAGGATAAGAATAAGGATGGCCATGTGCCTTTCAAAAGAATCGGCTACCACGAGAAGATCGTCTAGATAAATAAAGATTTCGGTTCGCAGATTTGCCGGTATAACTTTGTCCATTAGTTTGGATATAGTCTGTGGGGCGTTCGATAATCCGAACGGCATCACAGTAAACTGATACAACGGCCTTCCCGGGACTGTAAAAGCTGTTTTTTCCCTAGCCCTGGTAGTTGACGGAATTTGCCAATATGCGTCCTTAAAATCAATGCTTGTTATGTATTCAGCCTTTGGAAGTCGACTTAAAATACAATCAATTAACGGCATTGGATAGCATAAGTTAACATAAGGGCCGAGCGACCAGGAGAGCGAAGGTCGGGTGCGCGCTTGCGATCCAAAGATGACGAAAATTCACGTTGGCACTGAGCTGGAGATCGGCAGACTCAGTAGATGCCAGGAATTTAAAGAGTCAAGATGTGACGACAGTATTTGGAAAAGAAAGGGAATAAAAGAAAGGGGACAAGTTAATTAATGCACAGAGAGTGAACAATTATACAGAGACACATAGTTATACATTTGAAATACAATTGAAATGCAATATAGTTAGTACTGGCGAACGCTACAAGCAGGAGAAGTAAAAAATAAAATATTTAAAATTAATACAATTAATATAATAAACATAAAACGGACGTGCTCATTTGCTTTGGCTTAAGGGCAGGTGACTTGCGTACATAAACATATTTATACATATACGAGTTCGCGCATTCGCACAAATACAGTGGGGTATATGTTTGCATATTTCACATTTTTGAGCGAATGATGAAGAAAACAGTTATATAAGTTAACACGATCACCCAGCAACACATAAGTTGCCAAACTGACCACGCTTAGTTGGCGTGATACAAATGCAAGGTCAGCACCAACAGCCAGCGGATATTGCTCAACGACAAGAGTCAACGACAATGTTGCAGGCAAATGCTTTGCAACATACCAGCGGCCACCCGACACTCTGCACGAGGCGCTGGATCAGCATTTCTTAGGGACACGGCTAGCTTTAAATATAAGAAAGAATGTACTTAGACTTAAGTTGAACTTTGAGAATAAATCGCGACGGTCGTCGCCTCGCCGATTAAAATCCACAAGTCTTCTCAATAATAACTCCGAAATCGGTTAATTGGCGCCCGACGTGTTTGAATATAAATCCTTCGACCGTTTCACCAAAAAATAAAAAAAAAATTAATAAAAACTCCTATAAAAAAAAAGGACAAAATTACATTAAAGTGCAAATAAACAACAGCAAAAACATATCGTACTAAGTCGAAGTGAAAAATAACGAAATCAAAGTGAAGAGAATAAGAACTAAGAACTATACAAAAAGAAAAGAAACAGAATCAACAGCAGCAGCATAACAATAACAACGAAAAAAAAAAAAAAACTAATAAGCGGCAGCGAAATAGCTAACCAGCAGCAGCAGAATAAGCGACAGCAACAACAAAATACATCAACCAACGGCAGCATAACAAAAACGAAGAACTTCAACCGGCGGCAGCAGCACAATTTAAGTTTTAAACATATCATGTAAGTGCAGTGTTCATTGACATTTTGGCTTGATTAAAAGAATAAAACGAAAAACATAAAACGAAATTTTTTAAAATAATTGTGTGTGTTGACCGACAGCAAAATTATAGCCACAAGTTTAGAAAATTCTTGCAAAGTGGAAAAAATCCGAATATTAAAACGAAACAAAAATCCTTTGTTCTTTGTGTTAGTAAAACATATGTCTGATAGTGATCTAGAGGACCTACTAGGCAAATTCAAAAAACTTAGAAGTTCAGAAAATCAGTTTGAAGCTCAAAGCTCTTTCAACATGGCACTTACTAGCTTACAATTGAAGGCTGTCGTAGAGGCCGCAGTCTCAAGCGCACTTACAGTTCAAGAACAAAGATTCAATCAAAAACTAGAGGATATGAAATAATACTTTGGTAGAGTAAATATCAGCACACCAGAGGTAGAGACTTATAAAGAGGCCGAAATCAAGATAGGTAGCTTGTGCAACGAAACCTAAGACATTATGAAGTCCTTACCTGACTTTGAGGGAAAAAATGAGACGTACGTTTTATGGAGAAAAGCGGCACATACCGCATATAAAGTGTATGAAAAACATGACGGGAGCTCCAAACATTACCAAGCTCTTGGCATAATGAGGAACAAAATAAAAGGTCCAGCTGACATGGTTTTGTCATCCTTCGATACCCCTTTAAATTTTAAAGGAATTATCAACCGTTTAGAATTCACATACGCTGACAAACGACCAGTGTATTTGATAAAGCAGGAAATGTCAACACTCCGCCAAGGAAATATGACTCTGCTACAATACTATGACGAAGTAGAGAAAAAACTGACTTTACTGACTTTACTTGTAAACAAGACAATCATGACCTACGACAACAATGTAGCTGCCCCATTGAATGAAAAATACAGAGCAGACGCGCTACGTGTATTTATTTCGGGAACTAGAAAGTCGATAAGCGACGTTCTTTTTTCCTCAAGACCATCCGATCTTCCCTCTGCCTTCGCACTAGCCCAAGAAGTCGAAGCTTACCATGAGCGATACATGTTTGCTAGCAATTTTGCTCGAAACATTGAAGAAAAAAACCAAAAAGTCGAACAAAGACAGCAGGTTAGGGAGAGAAATGTAACACCAGATACTATGTCTAACCAGGTGGGTAAAAATCCATATTTTAACTAAAGACAATCACCAAAACAAGATCAAGTTCAACCAATGGAGATCGACAACTCTTCACGTTTTATACAACCCACTCAAAACCAGCAAGGCGGTCAACCTTATAGACAAATACAAAACAATCAGTGGCAAATGCAACAACCACTGGAGATCGACAACTCTTCACGTTTTAGACAACCCACTCAAAACCAACAAGGCAGTCAACCTTACAGACAAATACAAAACAATGAGTGGCAAATGCAACACATACTTGACACACTCAATAAGCAACACATAGGATTACAATTTACAATGGAAAAGGAACTAAACAACAAAATTTCTTATCTTGACACGGAACTAACAAGAAGTAGGGAAAACATCGGATTCAAATGGTACACCAAGGCGATCGCATACAATAGGATTATGAGTTTCCACTCACACCAACCTATGAGCCAAAAAATAAACACTGCAAAAAACATGATCAGAAAAGCATACACACTGAGCGACGAACAACACAGGCCCGAAATATATGTTAAATTAAAATCAATATTATTAAAGAACAGCTACCCAGAACGATTAGTGGACAACATAATACTAGAAATCACAAACGAAAATAACAAAATCTAAAAAGCACACAACGACAATTCGCAGGAAAAAATGAACCAATACGTGAGCATACCATACATAGAACATTTAACTAATAAACAAACACTCGCGAAAATTATGCCAGCTGATGCTACCAAACACCTAACGTATGCATATAAAGCGGACAAAAATACACGTAGATTGTTTACGAAAATTAAAGACAAGATCGATAAGCAACAACATCAAAACTTCATCTACCAAATCAGCTGCATGGGAAGAGAGGGAGAGCGATGTAACGGGGTTTATATCGGGACAACCAAGAGAGCGTTTGGAGCGAGACTCACCGAACACCGGGGGGATGCAAAAAAGGGAAAAATACCACAGCTCTTGCACAGCTCACAACAACAACAATTCACACAGCTGACTTCGAAAACGCTAAGCTGTTGGACATTGAACGGAGGGAGAGAACGAGACTGACGCTAGGAAGCTTACGAATACAACAAAGCAGCATGAACGCTGTAAGCCACAAAGAAGACAAGCAACATTTATTCGGCAGTAATTATAGATGACTACAGCAGCAAACTTACAAAATGGACAAAAACGACCAACGTCAATAAAAATAAAAATAAGTGCAATTTTAATTTTAATTTAAATGTAATGACAATGCTGTAATGTTTTTAGTGTAAAAGATGTATGTAAGCATGTATTCATAAGTGGTTGAATTTATACCATGTTTTTGTAATTTAATTTAAAAAACACAAAAAATCTTATGCAGGCTCCCTGAAGAAGGCCTAATATAAGCCGAAACGACGTAGGAGAAAATTGATGGGTGAATTTATACAAAAAACACCATTAAGAACAACAACGGCCTTTTATTCCGGAAAAAATTATCCACAAAATTGGCGTTTAAACACTTTTTGTTTTTCCTCTAGTTTAAAATATATAGCACCTTAAACTATTTATTTGATACTGCATCATTAAAGATGTGAGTTACTGTACATATAATTGCATTTGCATATTCTGTGTCTACTAACAACAAACAGCTTTTCAATTTTATTACTCTCGCTTTTCAGCAACAGTCTTTCCCGCTTTCTTATCCGTCGTACTTGCCGTTGTATCGTGCTCATTGCATCGACACATACATACGTACATACCGACACACTATTTTGTTTTGGTATACCATATCAATTGTCATCTTAAACTACTTATTGAATTCATTCAATATGCTTGTTTGCTGCAGCGAAAATTGCAAAACGGTTGGAACAACCAACCAAAATTTCATTTTATGTAGATTGTGTGACAACATGATCCACATGAAATGTGCTGGCTTTACGACCAAAATAAGGGACTGCTTAGACTCTGGCCTTAAATGGCTTTGTGAGAGCTGCAATGCAGTGGAGAAGGAAACTTCCCAATGATTTAGGCAGACTCATGAAGGTTTCAAGTCTATGCATGTTGCCTTGAACAATTTGCAAACGGCATTTAAAGACCTTGAGAATAATTTTTAAAATGGCAAGACGATCACTGAATCTCCGAAGCATGAAAAGACTTCGCGTCCTTACCCGCCTTGTGTTCCACCTGTGTTGCCAAGCAAGGCAGCCGCCTTAACTTTTTTCGACAATTTGTTTGGAAAAGTTCTGGCTGCAGCAGCTTGTTGTAAGCGAGTTTCAGAAAAGGCGAATTAATAATAATAATGGTATAAGGATTAGTAGTGCACCGCCTGTTAGCCACCCAGTTGCCCCCACCTCGGTGGCATAAGACTACTTAGTTTGGCCTATCAAACACCTTAACTAGTTCAGTTTCTAATAATACTTTAAAAACTCGTTGCTTTCGTAAAACTAATTTTACTTAATTAAATTATCTTCTTCAACATACTATTCATTCTTGCCTTTATTCTTGTAGTGATACAGAAACTGCCATTGCCATATTTTATGGGACCTTGAATTCGCTTTTGGATATTTGTGTTCCCCTCACTTGTTCATCAAGTGATAATAAACCACCTTGGTCTACGAGGGAACTATCGAAATTGAAAAACGCAAAGACAAGATCATATAAAAAATTTAAAAAATCGGGAACAAATTTAGATTAATCTTCGTATTTAGTAGCAAAATCATTGGGTTAACACATCTTGTTATAATAATTATCGCAATTGTTGTAGACTAAACTTTTCACGTGACCCTTAACAGTTTTATAAATTTGCTAACTCTAAACGTAAGTCTTCTTGCTTGCCATCCTCAGTATGCCTTTAAATTACAAAAGCAAGTTCTGATCAGGCAGTAGCCAATCTATTTGCTGAGTATTTTCAATCTGTATACTCATCGAATATGTATAGTAGTAGTAATTCCTATCCTTTTCAAGTTCAAACGTCAAATTGCATATATGTCCCAGTAGTTACTGAGTCTACTCTCCTGAGTGAATTTAACTCTATCAAACCTGGCTACTTGCCTGGTCCTGATAGAGTGCCAGGTTGTATTCTTAGATACTGCGCGGATTCTCTTTGTGAGCCCTTAAATAAATTATTAAACTTGTCGGTACATGACCAACAGGAATATAAAAATAAGTGGAAACGTTGCAGTCGGACGCAACCGACTGCGGTATACTCCATACCAGTATTAAAAATTTTGATGCCCATCCATGTGGGATGTCAATTGCTATCTTCATACCAAATTTGGTGACTCTAGCTCAAAGTTTGTAAAAGTGGGGAAAGGGGGACTGGGGGCGGTATGGTTGGGCGTGGCATTCAAATTTTTGGTGCAGATCTATGTAGGATGTCAATTGCTATCTTCATACCAAATTTGGTGACTCTAGCTCGAAGTTTGCATAAAGTGGGGTAAGGGGGGCTGCGGGCGGTATGGTTGGGCGTGGCATCCAAATTTTTGCTGCAGATCCTTGTGGAATGTCAAATGCTACCTTCATACCAAATTTGGTGACTCTAGTTCGAAGCATGTAAAAGGTGGTGAAAGGGGGGCTATGGGGCTTGGGGCGGTATGGTTGGGCGTGGCATTCAAATTTTTGCTTCCGATCCATGTGGGATGTCAAATGCTCTCTTCATACCAAATTTGGTGACTCTAGCTCAAAGTTTGTATAAAGTGGGGAAAGGGATGCTGGGGCCGGTATGGTTGGGCGTGGTATTCAAATTTTTGGTGCCGATCTATGTGGGATGTCAATTGCAATCTTCATACCAAATTTGGTGACTCTAGCTCGAAGTGTGTATAAAGTGGGGAAAGGGGGGCTGCGGGCGGTATGGTTGGGCGTGGCATCCAAATTTTTGCTGCAGATCCTTGTGGAATGTCAAATGCTACCTTCATAACAAATTTGGTGACTCTAGCTCGAAGTTTGTATAAAGTGGGGAAAGGGGGGCTGCGGGCGGTATGATTGGGCGTGGCATCCAAATTTTGGCTGCAGATCCTTGTGGAATGTCAAATGCTACCTTCATACCAAATTTGGTGACTCTAGCTCGAAGTTTGTATAAAGTGGGGAAAGGGGGGCTGCGGGCGGTATGGTTGGGCGTGGCATCCAAAATTTTGCTGCAGATCCCTGTGGAATGTCAAATGCTACCTTCATAACAAATTTGGTGACTCTAGCTCAAAGTTTGTAAAAGTGGGGAAAGGGGGGCTGGGGGCGGTATGGTTGGGCGTGGTATTCAAATTTTTGGTGCCGATCTATGTGGGATGTCAATTGCTATCTTCATACCAAATTTGGTGACTCTAGCTCGCAGTTTGTATAAGTGGAGAAAGGGGGGCTGCGGGCGGTATGGTTGGGCGTGGCATCCAAATTTTTGCTGCAGATCCTTGTGGAATGTCAAATGCTACCTTTATACCAAATTTGGTGACTCTAGCTCGAAGTTTGTATAAAGTGGGGAAAGGGGGGCTGCGGGCGGTATGGTTGGGCGTGGCATCCAAATTTTTGCTGCAGATCCTTGTGGAATGTCAAATGCTACCTTCATACCAAATTTGGTGACTCTAGCTCTAAGTTTGTATAAAGTGGGGAAAGGGGGGCTGGGGGCGGTATGGTTGGGCGTGGTATTCAAATTTTTGGTGCCGATCTATGTGGGATGTCAATTGCTATCTTCATACCAAATTTGGTGACTCTAGCTCGAAGTTTGTATAAAGTGGGGAAAGGGGGGCTGCGGGCGGTATGGTTGGGCGTTGCATCCAAATTTTTGCTGCAGATCCTTGTGGAATGTCAATGCTACCTTCATACCAAATTTGGTGACTCTAGCTCGAAGTTTGTATAAAGTGGGGAAAGTGGGGCTGCGGGCGGTATGGTTGGGCGTGGCTTCCAAATTTTTGCTGCAGATCCTTGTGGAATGTCAAATGCTACCTTCATACCAAATTTGGTGACTCTAGCTCGAAGTTTGTATAAAGTGGGGTATAAGGGGGGCTGGGGGCGGTATGGTTGGGCGTGGCATCCAAATTTTTGCTGCAGATCCTTGTGGAATGTCAAATGCTACCTTCATAACAAATTTGGTGACTCTAGCTCGAAGTTTGTACAAAGTGGGGAAAGGGGGGCTGCGGGCGGTATGGTTGGGCGTTGCATCCAAATTTTTGCTGCAGATCCTTGTGGAACGTCAAATGCTACCTTCATACCAAATTTGGTGACTCTAGCTCGAAGTTTGTATAAAGGGTGGAAAGGGGGGCTGCGGGCGGTATGGTTGGGCGTGGCATCCAAATTTTTGCTGCAGATCCTTGTGGAACGTCAAATGCTACCTTCATACCAAATTTGGTGACTCTAGCTCGAAGTTTGTATAAAGTGGGGAAAGGGGGGCTGCGGGCGGTATGGTTGGGCGTGGTATTCAAATTTTTGGTGCCGATCTATGTGGGATGTCAATTGCTATCTTCATACCAAATTTGGTGACTCTAGCTCGAAGTTTGTATAGCTCCACTACTCTGGAATATACACGCATTCCCGTTTCTGACGAAGCGTTGGGGCAGATGGGGGTGGCTAGGGCGTTATTGGTGGGCGTGGCATCCAAACTTTTGATGCAGTTTTTGGGAGGTCATCATCATCTATCTTGGCACCAAATTTGGTGACTCTAGCTAAAAAACTGTGGGAGATATAGGCTTTTCTGATTTCTAAATGCGGGGGGGCTGGAGGCGGGATGGGTGGGCGTGGCTCCAAAACTTTGATGCAGTTCTTTTGGGGTCGTTACCAGCTATCTTCCTACCAAATTTGGTGGCTCTAGCTCCACTACTCTGGAAGATACACGCATTCCCGTTTTTTACGAAGCGTTGGGGCATCTGGGGGCGGCTAGGGCGGTATTGGTGGGCGTGGCATCCAAACTTTTGGTGCAGTTTTTGGGGGGTCATCATCAGCTAAATTGGCACCAAATTTGGTGGCTCTAGCTCAAAAACTGTGGGAGATATAGGCTTTTTTGACTTTAAAATGCGGTGGGTCTGGGGGTGGAATGGGGGGGCGTGGCTCAAAAATTTTTGATGCAGTTTTTTGGGGGTTGCTAGTAGCTATCTTCTTACCAAATTTGGTAGTTCTAGCTGTAAGGGTGTGTGAAATATGCGGATTTATCGTTTTTGAGTTATCGAATTTATCGATTTGCCAGCCCCCCAGTTATCGTAGAACCCCAATCTTGACACTTTAATTGACTATCCCATAGAAAAAGAGAATTGGAAAGTTTCAAGTCCCTAGCTTGAAGGGTGTGGAAAAAACTTGCACACATACGGACGGACAGACGGACAGACGGACGGACGGACAGACGGACAGACACCATGACGGACATTGCACAAAACCAATATACTCTTTACCTTCGGTATCGAGTATAAAAATAGTAGGGAACTGCACATCAGACACTCACGCACTACACAACGGAATACCGCAGGGATCACCGATCTCAGTAATACTCTTTCTCATTGCTTACAACAAATTAGCAACTACCATAACACGTCAAAAAAACAAACAATTCTGCGCATTTGCAGACGACTTTCACCTAATACTCAATTACAATAAAAGCAAAACTGACAACATCAACCTTAATACTCTGTTTAACAATATCGAGAACTGGTGCACCCAATCCGGAGCTATGCTCTCCACAAACAAATGCAAACACAAACACATTTGCCAAAAACACAATTGCATGGTACAGATAACAACACACAACTACACAATACCCAAAACCGCAAACATGCGAATCCTAGGACTTTACATAAACCAAAAAATACAAATGGGATACACATATAGATAAAACAGTTCCAGCACTCCACAAAAGACTGAACATAATAAAATGCCTCGCATCTCCAAAATTCAACTGCAACACGTCCACCCTCATTGCTATCTTTAAAGCACTAATCCTATCAAAAATCGACTTCGGTCTTATTTTCTACGGAAATGCACCCAAAACCAGACTAAAACAAGTAAGAAGGCTCTAGTCGGGAGAGCCCGACTAGATGATACCTTGAACCCAGTTGCAATAAATATTTAAATTAAATTTATAATTGACTTTGGTATACTGACTTAACTTCAATCGATAAAATTAGATATCTCCGGTGTTTCTTAGCCGATTTGGACGAATTTTTCAGGAAAGTTCTATCGTTACCCATTACTTCAACCCTCATTTTTAGATTTTCCAAATTCGATATTTTATTGTTATCGATATTATGTTTATATCGGAAACCATAATAGTTATCGATTATTTGAAGCAATCTTGTTCTGCTTATGGTATAGGAGAACTTAAATACAAAACATGAAGTCTCTAGCTCTTGTAGTCTCTGAGATCCACGCGTTCATACAGACAGACAGACGGACAGACGGACAGACAGACGGAAAGACGGACATGGCTATATCGTCTCGGCTGTTGATGCTGATCAAGAATATATATACTTTATGGGGTCGGAGATGCTTCCTTCTGCCTGTTACATACTTTTGCACAAAACCATTATACCCTTATTTACCCATTTTATGGGTTAAGGGTATAAAAAAATACAATCAATTATAAACAGCGGAATAAGAACGGCTCTTGGCGCATATAGGACAACACCGGTTAACAACCTACTGACAGAAACCAACACTCCACACATCACTCAAAGACTTAACCTACTCACCAACAAAACAGCCAAGAACCTCATTTTCTCCACCAATTCACCAATACACACAATAATAAACAAGCCCAACATACACAAATATGCACAAAAAAGAAACTCAGCAATTTCAAGAACAATAAACATCTGTCTCACCCACAACATCCCTTACAAACCCACCAAAATAATAAAAACAAATATATACCCTACACGAATACACTAATAGCACCACCAATCCCCTCGTGTTCCAAAAACACTTTTTACACTTTTACACCGACGGGTCTAAAACCGCCCACAACACCTCATTCGCCATCACAACAGAAGACACCATAATCAAAAGAGGTGAAAAATCTAATATTTTTTAGATGTATAAAACAAATAACGAAATAATGAGACGCGGTTATTTTTTCAAGTAGCGAATTTAATTCGTGTGGTGGCTTCAAGTATGCAACGACAAGTATGCTTAGACTAATACAGTTGCGTGGGTCACAAACGGTCACACGCAACACAAATTCGCCGTCGGCAGTTTGCCGATCGGCCTAAAACCTTCCCTAGCTTAAGAGCGATTTCATTGTTTCTCTTAAACTAACTTAAGATATGTCTACAACGATCAATGTGCTTGTTCTGCTCCAACATTCCGGCCACGTTGACGAGCTCCGGTCGTCAACATCCATCTAAGGGAAGTGGTGCCAGCCTGTGTACCGGTCATTTTATGACGCCGGCCGGAGTCCTAATTTCGGCCACCCGCACCTTGCCGTCCTCGCCTGCGATTGCGCGTGTTACGCGCCCGGTGATCCATCGTTGCGGGGGGTGCTGTCTTCGTGCACCAGCACGACCGCCCCTTCGACCAGATTGGCCTCGCCTCTGCTCCATTGGGCTCGCTGCTGCAGACTGAGCAGGTAGTTCTGGACCACTTGCGCCAGAAGTGCAGTTTGAGCTCCAACAACTGTTGCCACCGCTTCAATAATGCGGGTACGCGCTTGTTGTTGGGCTTCTCGGGCGTGAATCCTGTGGGCAGCCCCAGCAAAGGCTGCCCGATGAGCAAGTGCCCTGGGGTTACTGCTTCCCCGTCTTTGGGATCGCTGGTGTTTGCCACGAGCGGCCTGGAATTGAGCAACGCTTCGACATCCACCAGATGCCTGCTCAACTCGTCCGGTGTCAGCTTGGCGTTGCCTGCTCCTCGCACCAGCCTGTGTTTGGCAGCTTTCACTGCTGCCTCCCACAGCCCGGCGAAGTGCGGTGCCCTCGGAGGGATAAACCTCCATTGCACCGCTCTCTGTGCTGCGTACTCCTGCAGCGTCTCCTCGCTCTGGTGGAACGCTGCTTGCAGCTCCCTCAGCACGTTGCTCGCTCCGACAAAATTTGTCGCGTTGTCGCTGTACATAGTCTCCGGCAGCCCTCGTCTCCCAATGAACCTTTTGAAAACATTTAAAAAAGCGTCAGTGGACAGATCGTTTACCAATTCCAAGTGGACTGCCTTTGAGGCGAAACAAACAAAAACGGCAACGTTAATTTTTACGGGTGGTCTACCTCTTATCCTGTAGCTCACATGAAAAGGCCCACAGAAATCTACACCAGATACTTTGACCTTCACGGAGGCGATCTGCTGGCAGATTTCCCATGATTTGAACCAATAATTTTGGCTTATAGCGAAAACAGTGTACGCAACTTCTAACAGTTGCAGTACATGCGCTACGGGCATTGACCACCCAAATTTGCTGCCTTAATAATCCAACAAGAACCTTGGCACCAGCATGGTAGTGCCTAAGGTGCAAATACCTGACGAAAAGACTGACGAATTCAAAACTCTTTGGTAACAACAAAGGGAACTTAGCGTCGTACGAAATAGGTCCATGTAGCAAACGCCCTCCTACTCGAATTAATTCACATTTAATACCATTTTCCACAGTCTGATGAATAAATGGATTTAATGCTTGCAGCATTGGAGCTAATACTGCCGATTTTTTTTAACAAGTTAAACTCACTGCCGTAAGTTGTGCTTTGGACTGCGATCAGCTTCAAGAATCCAATTTTTCTTTCTGAAGCAGATACAGCGAGCGAATCACCTCTAAGTTGCTTGAAACAAAATCGAAGCACATAAGCCATTATACGGACCAGCTTAGAAAACCTTGACTGACGGCTTAGCAGTTGCAAAATGCAATTAGAGTCAGCGTCTGATACCCCCAATGCACACACAACTGCACTTTTTTTATCCTCAGAAGTTTTAACATCTGTCGCTATCTCAAACTGATGCAGTTGAGGCCATCGATCCTTTTCTGCTATTAAAAACTTGGTCCATTGAACCACAAGGAACTCACAATTTCAATTTGCAACTCGAATCGCGACAAATGTACCCAACGTACCCGAATCACGCTCCAACCAATATAATGTGACCTGCGAGTCTGACCAGAAATTCACGCTTTCTATCGTGAATTTGGTCATCGTGCTCGACATTTGTTGCCAAAGTTTGGCCAGCAAAACTGCTGTACAAAGCTCTAACCGGGGTATTGTTTTTACAGTAAGTGGAGCTACCCTAGATTTTGCCGTGAGCAAAGAAACGCCAACGCTTTCATTGTTGACTGTTCGCACGTAAACTGGAGGCGTCAGCAAAGCCGTGGACTTGAATACTTTGGTACAAAGACAGACACACGTACCGAGGGATCGAAATTTTGTGCAAATCACGCAAAGTCGTGGTAAACTTGTTCCACGCGGTGTGTAGATTCATAGGGATTGCCTCATCCCAATCTACCTTGAGCCTCCATAACTCCTGCAACAACATTTTTGCCTTAGTGACAATTGGACACAATAATCCAAGAGGGTCAAACAAACGAGAGGCTATAGACAAGATGTTACGTTTGGTTGGTTTAAGGGAGGCAAACCTATCCAAGTCAATATGATATTTAAAAACCTTCTCTTGAGGTGCCCAACGCATTCCAAGCGTCTTAACCGAGCTTTGCTCATCAATTGTTATACAAATTTCTCCACGTGCGTTCCTGTCACCAGACCGATTCTGGCAATTGGAAGCCCACTTAGCCAGTGGAAATCCTCTTTCGGACAATATGTCACTAACCTGGCTGCAAATGGTGTCCAGTTCTTTTAAACTGTCTGCACCTGCCAGCATATCGTCGACATAAAAACAATTTTGAATCACTTTCGCACCAATGGGATGCGATTGTGCGCATATATTTGCCAGTTCGAATAAACAACGTACAGCCAGAAAGAGTGCTGACGCTGTACCATATGTAACAGTATTCAACCTGTATGCCTGTAGACCTTCCATGTATTTTCTCTGCACAAGACAAGTTGAAAGTTTCTGTCTTGCTCAGAAACATTTATCTGCCTATACATTTTTTAAATATTGGCAGTTACGGCATATTTGTTCAACCGAAAGTTGAACAACGTTGAATACAACTCCCTCTGAATCGTTGGCCCCACCATAAGTGTTTCGTTGAGCGAAACTGCTGTTGATGTTTTGCTAGACGCGTCAAAACAACTCGAAGCTTGGTTGAGGTACTTTCAGGTCGCAGAACGCGTTGATGAGGAATGTAGTAATGCTGTTCAGGAGGAGCAGACTTCAGAATGGACATGTGTCCCAAATCCAAATACTCTTTCATGAAGTCATGATACATATTTTTGAGGGTTTCATCCCTTGACAGTTTGCGCTCAAGTCGCAAAAAACGCCTTTCAGCAGTTTGAAAGGACAGGCCAAGAACCTTGGGATCGGTCTTAAATGGAAGATTAACTTGAAAGCGACCGGTAGTTAACCGTTGCACAGTTTTTGTGAAGTGCAATTCACAGGCCTGCTGTTCAGCTGTTTGTTGGACAGCCTTCGACTCGATTGGACATTGATCCAATTCCCAAAAACGATTAGCTAAAGAGTCGAGAGAACAGATAAAAACTTGAGCTACTGCACTATTACTATACTGTTGCCGAGGCACTAGTCCAGTATATTTGCCTGCTACAATCCAGCCGAGCAATGTTTTTGCATGATGGGCAGCTCGGAATGTAGTTTTATTTGCCCAACGCACAATAATCCATAAAACAATTCCGCTCCCAATAGAACATCTACCTTCGCTGGCTTATAGAATTCGGGATCTGCCAACTTAATATTTTTTGGAATTTTTCAATTCAATATGGATAGAGCCTGTCCAGGCTGAGATTTGGATATCGATTTCAGTACCCAGCACTCAGCGGAAAACGTGTGAAAATTCAAACGAGATTGAGCTGATGCACAAACCTTATTGTTGCTATTAGTGGTTGCCCCACCTACCATTGAGATGGCTAGGGAAGTTGGCTCGTGTTTAAGCCGTAGCCTCTGGGCCATGCTCTCAGACATCAAATTTATCTGAGAGCCACTGTCCAGCAACACTCGTGCTGGATGCAACTGTTCGAATCTATCTTTTATATTCACCACGGCGGTAGCAAGAACGACTTGATCTGCATTAAGCATGTGACCAACGTATGCCTCTGAAGTTGAGGCTTGAAGTGCAGCTGCCTCACTTTGTACTGGTGTGTTATACCTATGAAGCAAAGAGTGATGAGGCTTTGAACACACACGACACTTCGACGCCTTGCAGTTCGAAACTATGTGTCCCACGGTTAAACAGTTCAGACACATCTTTTGAGTTTTGACGTACTCAAATTTTTGCATCACAGAAATAGCACTGAATGACGGACAAGAATATATATTGTGATCTGCAGACTTGCAATGAGTGCATGCAGACGACGACTTATGCGCTGAGCTAGCACATGCAAATGAAGATTTTTGTTGAGGCTTTCTCACTTCATTGCGCACTTTTGACTTGTCACGAGTGGACACCTCTGCTGTCAAGTATGATACCTCCTATTCAACTGTTTAGCACAATATTCCCAAGATGGCAGCTTATCATAATCAAGCTGCTCCTCAAAACGAGATTTGGTCATATGGTCTACCTTAGCCATGGCCATATGAATAATCATTGCATTTGAAATGTCTTTGTCGTCACCCAAAGACGACGACGATGCATATATAGCAGACACTGTATCTATTATCGATCTTAAACTCGACGCAGATGGTTTGGTCATGCTTGGCAAATCAAACAATTGAGCAACTGTATCAAAAAATATAAGGCATTTATTGTCGTAAACTGACTTTAGACTAGCAAGGGCCTTAGGGTAGTTAAAATCTGTTAGCTGATATGGCTTAACTACACCCAATGCTTCATCTGACAAACAAGAAACTAAATTTTCAACGTTTGTTAATGACGCATCGTCATCCACGAGACTCTCGAAAAGGCACATAAAGTTTCTAAACTCCGAATGTTTACCACTAAATTTCCGTAGACGCATTTTAGGCAGTTGAGATCGCTGGCTCGAATTCATTGAGCAATCATATTGTACCTGTGTGTCGAATCGTGGCTTAATTGCATTCATAAACAACGCTTTTGTAATGACACACATATCCTCTAGCGGCCCTCTGCTTTCGTTAGCTGGATTTATACTGTCCAGCTCTGCCTGTAAATTCATAGCCTTTTCAACATACCTTTCTAATAATTCTAATCGACATGCTAACTCTGTTTTGTCGGATGAGATTTTTTTAATTTAAAGGCGGTTTGCATGCGAGCAATGTCAGCACTAACTTTATCAAACTTCTGCAATCATAATGTTAGCTTAACATTAGACTTAGATGCTGCTGGCTTTTCGAGTGACAGTTTATCTGATTCAGACATATTTAAACTGACTAAAAACAACCTTTAACAAACGCAGAAAAAAGTTCGGCACACTTTGTGAGCTACCCTAACGCACGCACTGTGAATATTTAACAAAACGCCAAGCTTGCTTATTGAACACACACACGCACTCTTGGTGATATGTGAACAAACGAACGAAAACGGTCCAAGCGACCGAGAATAAGCAAGTCAAGCAGCCACTTTGTGGGTACAGCTGTAAAATATGCGGGGTGCGGGGGGTTTAAACGATGTAAAGAGATAATTTGGAGCGAACGCGCGCACAAAAACGAACAGACGATCAAGCCAAGCTTGATCCGCAAGCAAAGCGGGGATGAAAAGAACAAGCGACAAAATTTGGCGCGAGCACACGCATAGACAAACCAATGTATAAAATAAATGCAAGCGCAAGCAAAGAGCGAAGAAAGGTTAACGAACGAGCGAACAATCAGAGGTTAATGCACAAAAATGTTTAACAAAGTTTGTGTGTATGTGCGAGTGCAAACATATGTTTTAATGTATGTACATTTATTGTTACGTAGCGATTAGTTGAGAAGCGAAAATAAAAAACAAAAAACACTTTGCAGTTGCACAAACACACGAACTATATGAAACGCAATAAATAGACCACCGTTTGAAACCTTAATTTTGTTTCTTGTATTGAATTTTTATTTATTCACTTTTATATATATGTATGAAAATATGTTGCCGTTTTGTTTATTTAAATCAAATGCACAAAGTGCCAGAAATTGAGCTGTTTCTACGTGTATGAACGTATGTACATACATACATATACAGTTTGTCAAGAAAGTGTTTTCGCATGAAGAAAAATTCATATTTTTTCACTTCTGATCAGAAAATAGAACTGTTTAATGACCTTTTTAACTGGTTTGAAAATGCAATTTTATTCTTCATTTATTTCTTAACAATATGCAAAAAACTAAACTATAATTAATTAAAAAACAAAAAAATATAACAAAATCAAAATATGTCTATGTAAATTTCACTGTCAACAAAGTGTTTTCGTCTTAAAAAATAATGTAATAACTTAAAGCTAAACTTAAAAAAAAAATTGTTTAATATTTCGTGTGATAGCCTTTGGCTTTTAAAACAGCATTAATCCTAGAATTCATTGAATTCAGCAATTTTTCTATGTACTCTAAAGGAATTCGACTCCACTCTTCTAAAATAAAGGTTTTCAGCATTGGTCGTGAAGTTGGCCGCCTTTTTGCGACCTTTTTCTTCAAATAAGCCCACAAATTCTCTATGGGGTTAATATCGGGACTCTGGGGTGGAGTGTCAATAACTTTCCCGCAGTTGTAAAGAAGCCACAGCTTCACATTAATCGCTTTGTGTTTTGGATCGTTGTCCTGGTAGAAATTAAAGCTACGATCAAAACCAAATTTGGTAGCGCTCCTTTGCAAATTTTCCTTTAAAATGTTGAGATACTGTACAGCATCCATTGTATTTTCAACAAACACCAATTCGCCCACTCCTTTGCTAGAAAAGCACCCCCACACCATGACGGACAGTTTGCCGAATTTAACGGTATGAATTATATTTTTATTTTGCAAAGCTGTTAACGGTTTCCGCCATACTTTGTTGGGTCCCTCGTTGTAGTATAGCATTATTTTGCATTCGTCACAGAATATAGTGTTATTCCAATAACTTTGTGGTGCATTTAAATGAGCTGTTGCGAAGGCAAGTCGTTTTTCGACATTCACCACTGACAGCATTGGTTTTTTCCTAGCCACGCGGGATGTGAAATTATTTGCTTTTATGGCTTTACGGATAGTTTCGTGACAAACAACCACTCCACACTCTTCCTTAACTTCCATAGCCAGCGCTCTAGTCGATATCATCGGATTTTGGTCAACTTTTCTCATCATTAGGCGCGTTGCTCTATTTGAGAGCTTAGACGGCCTGCCACTTGCTGGCTTACTTTCCAGTCTATTTTCATTTTTGGCCCGATGAATTATATTTTGGACAGTTCGCACTTGGAGCTGGAACATAGTAGCAATATCTTTGGTACTTTTTCCGATCGTATGGTTAAAATAAACCAGCTGTACTATATCAAACGCAACTCTTTTCCCCGGCATTATAAGCAATTGATAAATACGGCTGCAATGTCTGCATTCAACTATTACAAAATGTGAAATGCACAAAATTTGCTTTAAATATGCGTACATTATGTTCAGCTGTGCACAAGTAACTGTAACTATAACGGTACTAGCACAAAAGACGAAAGAATGGAAAAAACCCAAAAACGAAAACACTTTGTTGACAGTGAAATTAACATAGACATATTTTGATTTTGTTATATTTTTTTTGTTTTTTATTCCGGCCACGTTGACGAGCTCCGGTCGTCAACATCCATCTAAGGGAAGTGGTGCCAGCCTGTGTACCGGTCATTTTATGACGCCGGCCGGAGTCCTAATTTCGGCCACCCGCACCTTGCCGTCCTCGCCTGCGATTGCGCGTGTTGCGCGCCCGGTGATCCATCGTTGCGGGGGGTGCTGTCTTCGTGCACCAGCACGACCGCCCCTTCGACCAGATTGGCCTCGCCTCTGCTCCATTGGGCTCGCTGCTGCAGACTGAGCAGGTAGTTCTGGACCACTTGCGCCAGAAGTGCAGTTTGAGCTCCAACAACTGTTGCCACCGCTTCAATAATGCGGGTACGCGCTTGTTGTTGGGCTTCTCGGGCGTGAATCCTGTGGGCAGCCCCAGCAAAGGCTGCCCGATGAGCAAGTGCCCTGGGGTTACTGCTTCCCCGTCTTTGGGATCGCTGGTGTTTGCCACGAGCGGCCTGGAATTGAGCAACGCTTCGACATCCTCCAGATGCCTGCTCAACTCGTCCGGTGTCAGCTTGGCGTTGCCTGCTCCTCGCACCAGCCTGTGTTTGGCAGCTTTCACTGCTGCCTCCTACAGCCCGGCGAAGTGCGGTGCCCTCGGAGGGATAAACCTCCATTGCACCGCTCTCTGTGCTGCGTACTCCTGCAGCGTCTCCTCGCTCTGGTGGAACGCTGCTTGCAGCTCCCTCAGCACGTTGCTCGCTCCGACAAAATTTTTAGCGTTGTCGCTGTACATAGTCTCCGGCAGCCCTCGTCTCCCAATGAACCTTTTGAAAACATTCAAAAAAGCGTCAGTGGACAGATCGTTTACCAATTCCAAGTGGACTGCCTTTGAGGCGAAACAAACAAAAACGGCAACGTTCATTTTTACGGGTGGTCTACCTCTTATCCTGTAGCTCACATGAAAAGGCCCACAGAAATATACACCAGATACTTTGACCTTCACGGAGGCGATCTGCTGGCAGATTTCCCATGATTTGAACCAATAATTTTGGCTTATAGCGAAAACAGTGTACGCAACTTCTAACAGTTGCAGTACATGCGCTACGGGCATTGACCACCCAAATTTGCTGCCTTAATAATCCAACAAGAACCTTGGCACCAGCATGGTAGTGCCTAAGGTGCAAATACCTGACGAAAAGACTGACGAATTCAAAACTCTTTGGTAACAACAAAGGGAACTTAGCGTCGTACGAAATAGGTCCATGTAGCAAACGCCCTCCTACTCGAATTAATTCACATTTAATACCATTTTCCACAGTCTGATGAATAAATGGATTTAATGCTTGCAGCATTGGAGCTAATACTGCCGATTTTTTTTAACAAGTTAAACTCACTGCCGTAAGTTGTGCTTTGGACTGCGATCAGCTTCAAGAATCCAATTTTTCTTTCTGAAGCAGATACAGCGAGCGAATCACCTCTAAGTTGCTTGAAACAAAATCGAAGCACATAAGCCATTATACGGACCAGCTTAGAAAACCTTGACTGACGGCTTAGCAGTTGCAAAATGCAATTAGAGTCAGCGTCTGATACCCCCAATGCACACACAACTGCACTTTTTTTATCCTCAGAAGTTTTAACATCTGTCGCTATCTCAAACTGATGCAGTTGAGGACATCGATCCTTTTCTGCCATTAAAAACTTGGTCCATTGAACCACAAGGAACTCACAATTTCAATTTGCAACTCGATTCGCGACAAATGTACCCAACGTACCCGAATCACGCTCCAACCAATATAATGTGACCTGCGAGTCTGACCAGAAATTCACGCTTTCTATCGTGAATTTGGTCATCGTGCTCGACACTTGTTGCCAAAGTTTGGCCAGCAAAACTGCTGTACAAAGCTCTAACCGGGGTATTGTTTTTACAGTAAGTGGAGCTACCCTAGATTTTGCCGTGAGCAAAGAAACGCCAACGCTTTCATTGTTGACTGTTCGCACGTAAATGCAACAACCATAGCCTTGACTGGAGGCGTCAGCAAAGCCGTGGACTTGAATACTTTGGTACAAAGACAGACACACGTACCGAGGGATCGAAATTTTGTGCAAATCACGCAAAGTCGTGGTAAACTTGTTCCACGCGGTGTGTAGATTCATAGGGATTGCCTCATCCCAATCTACCTTGAGCCTCCATAACTCCTGCAACAACATTTTTGCCTTAGTGACAATTGGACACAATAATCCAAGAGGGTCAAACAAACGAGAGGCTATAGACAAGATGTTACGTTTGGTTGGTTTAAGGGAGGCAAACCTATCCAAGTCAATATGATATTTAAAAACCTTCTCTTGAGGTGCCCAACGCATTCCAAGCGTCTTAACCGAGCTTTGCTCATCAATTGTTATACAAATTTCTCCACGTGCGTTCCTGTCACCAGACCGATTCTGGCAATTGGAAGCCCACTTAGCCAGTGGAAATCCTCTTTCGGACAATATGTCACTAACCTGGCTGCAAATGGTGTCCAGTTCTTTTAAACTGTCTGCACCTGCCAGCATATCGTCGACATAAAAACAATTTTGAATCACTTTCGCACCAATGGGATGCGATTGTGCGCATATATTTGCCAGTTCGAATAAACAACGTACAGCCAGAAAGAGTGCTGACGCTGTACCATATGTAACAGTATTCAACCTGTATGCCTGTAGACCTTCCATGTATTTTCTCTGCACAAGACAAGTTGAAAGTTTCTGTCTTGCTCAGAAACATTTATCTGCCTATACATTTTTTAAATATTGGCAGTTACGGCATATTTGTTCAACCGAAAGTTGAACAACGTTGAATACAACTCCCTCTGAATCGTTGGCCCCACCATAAGTGTTTCGTTGAGCGAAACTGCTGTTGATGTTTTGCTAGACGCGTCAAAAACAACTCGAAGCTTGGTTGAGGTACTTTCAGGTCACAGAACGCATTGATGAGGAATGCTGTTCAGGAGGAGCAGACTTCAGAATGGACATATGTCCCAAATCCAAATACTCTTTCATGAAGTCATGATACATATTTTTGAGGGTTTCATCCCTTGACAGTTTGCGCTCAAGTCGCAAAAAACGCCTTTCAGCAGTTTGAAAGGACAGGCCAAGAACCTTGGGATCGGTCTTAAATGGAAGATTAACTTGAAAGCAACCGGTAGTTAACCGTTGCACAGTTTTTGTGAAGTGCAATTCACAGGCCTGCTGTTCAGCTGTTTGTTCGACAGCCTTCGACTCGATTGGACGTTGATCCAATTCCCAAAAACGATTAGCTAAAGATTCGAGAGAACAGATAAAAACTTGAGCTACTGCACTATTACTATACTGTTGCCGAGGCACTAGTCCAGTATATTTGCCTGCTACAATCCAGCCGAGCAATGTTTTTTGCATGATGGGCAGCTCGGAATGTAGTTTTATTTGCCCAACGCACAATAATCCATAAAACAATTCCGCTCCCAATAGAACATCTACCTTCGCTGGCTTATAGAATTCGGGATCTGCCAACTTAATATTTTTTGGAATTTTTCAATTCAATATGGATAGAGCCTGTCCAGGCTGAGATTTGGATATCGATTTCAGTACCCAGCACTCAGCGGAAAACGTGTGGGAATTCAAACGAGATTGAGCTGATGCACAAACCTTATTGTTGCTATTAGTGGTTGCCCCACCTACCATTGAGATGGCTAGGGAAGTTGGCTCGTGTTTAAGCCGTAGCCTCTGGGCCATGCTCTCAGACATCAAATTTATCTGAGAGCCACTGTCCAGCAACACTCGTGCTGGATGCAACTGTTCGAATCTATCTTTTATATTCACCACGGCGGTAGCAAGAACGAATTGATCTGCATTAAGCATGTGACCAACGTATGCCTCTGAAGTTGAGGCTTGAAGTGCAGCTGCCTCACTTTGTACTGGTGTGTTATACCTATGAAGCAAAGAGTGATGAGGCTTTGAACACACACGACACTTCGACGCCTTGCAGTTCGAAACTATGTGTCCCACGGTTAAACAGTTCAGACACATCTTTTGAGTTTTGACGTACTCAAATTTTTGCATCACAGAAATAGCACTGAATGACGGACAAGAATATATATTGTGATCTGCAGACTTGCAATGAGTGCATGCAGACGACGACTTATGCGCTGAGCTAGCACATGCAAATGAAGATTTTTGTTGAGGCTTTCTCACTTCATTGCGCACTTTTGACTTGTCACGAGTGGACACCTCTGCTGTCAAGTATTGATACCTCCTATTCAACTGTTTAGCACAATATTCCCAGATGGCAGCTTATCATAATCAAGCTGCTCCTCAAAACGAGATTTGGTCATATGGTCTACCTTAGCCATGACCATATGAATAATCATTGCATTTGAAATGTCTTTGTCGTCACCCAAAGACGACGACGATGCATATATAGCAGACACTGTATCTATTATCGATCTTAAACTCGACGCAGATGGTTTGGTCATGCTTGGCAAATCAAACAGTTGAGCAACTGTATCAAAAATATAAGGCATTTATTGTCGTAAACTGACTTTAGACTAGCAAGGGCCTTAGGGTAGTTACAATCTGTTAGCTGATATGGCTTAACTACACCCAATGCTTCATCTAACAAACAAGAAACTAAATGGTTACATTTTTCAACGTTTGTTAATGACGCATCGTCATCCACGAGACTCTCGAAAAGGCACATAAAGTTTCTAAACTCCGAATGTTTACCACTAAATTTCCGTAGACGCATTTTAGGCAGTTGAGATCGCTGGCTCGAATTCATTGAGCAATCATATTGTACCTGTGTGTCGAATCGTGGCTTAATTGCATTCATAAACAACGCTTTTGTAATGACACACATATCCTCTAGCGGCCCTCTGCTTTCGTTAGCTGGATTTATACTGTCCAGCTCTGCCTGTAAATTCATAGCCTTTTCAACATACCTTTCTAATAATTCTAATCGACATGCTAACTCTGTTTTGTCGGATGAGATTTTTTTAATTTAAAGGCGGTTTGCATGCGAGCAATGTCAGCACTAACTTTATCAAACTTCTGCAATCATAATGTTAGCTTAACATTAGACTTAGATGCTGCTGGCTTTTCGAGTGACAGTTTATCTGATTCAGACATATTTAAACTGACTCAAAACAACCTTTAACAAACGCAGAAAAAAGTTCGGCACACTTTGTGAGCTACCCTAACGCACGCACTGTGAATATTTAACAAAACGCCAAGCTTGCTTATTGAACACACACACGCACTCTTGGTGATATGTGAACAAACGAACGAAAACGGTCCAAGCGACCGAGAATAAGCAAGTCAAGCAGCCACTTTGTGGGTACAGCTGTAAAATATGCGGGGTGCGGGGGGTTAAACGATGTAAAGAGATAATTTGGAGCGAACGCGCGCACAAAAACGAACAGACGATCAAGCCAAGCTTGATCCGCAAGCAAAGCGGGGATGAAAAGAACAAGCGACAAAATTTGGCGCGAGCACACGCATAGACAAACCAATGTATAAAATAAATGCAAGCGCAAGCAAAGAGCGAAGAAAGGTTAACGAACGAGCGAACAATCAGAGGTTAATGCACAAAAATGTTTAACAAAGTTTGTGTGTATGTGCGAGTGCAAACATATGTTTTAATGTATGTACATTTATTGTTACGTAGCGATTAGTTGAGAAGCGAAAATAAAAAACAAAAAACACTTTGCAGTTGCACAAACACACGAACTATATGAAACGCAATAAATAGACCACCGTTTGAAACCTTAATTTTGTTTCTTGTATTGAATTTGTATTTATTCACTTTTATATATATGTATGAAAATATGTTGCCGTTTTGTTTATTTAAATCAAATGCACAAAGTGCCAGAAATTGAGCTGTTTCTACGTGTATGAACGTATGTACATACATACATATAAGTATCACAAATTTTGATTTTTTTTTTTTCGATGGCAGCGACACAACGAAGTAAAATTTTTAAGCTCAATTTTTGGCACAGAATACCTGGAGACTTTCTAGCGATTCAATAGAAAGTGTTCTTCTTTTATTCTCCATGGACAATCCTGATTTTGCAGCGTCCAAGATGGCCACAAACGGCCACACGCAACACAAATTCGCCGTCGCGACGGTAGATTGCCGATCGACCTTAAAGCTTCCCTAGCTTAAGAGCGATTTCATTGTTTCTCTTAAACTAACTTAAGATATGTCTACAACGATCAATGTGCTTGTTCTGCTCCAACAAGAGGGATTCTTCCTACTTACACATCAATTTTACAGCAGAAATAATAGCCATATTCGAAGCACTTAAAACAGTAACATCGCCACTTATCACCACTAACAATATAAATATAACGGACATAAACAAATACTTTAAAAAACTAGAAACTATCTCAATACAGCTATACCCAACATCAAACTGGTACAAAAATATCAACCCAAACAAAACAAATATCCTACAAACTTTTAAAACCATAAAACAAAACGAAATACCCAGACTTGACCAAATAAAACTCATTAGACTAAGACTAGGACACACAAAAATTACAAACCAACACTACATAGACAAAAACATAACTAACCACTGCCCCCTCTACAATTCTGCAATAAACCTCAAGCACATCTTAAACCAATGCCCAACCCTAACAACAGCACGAACCAATCTCTTCCAAAACAAAAACCCTATTGACATCCTAACAGACCCATCCATAGACAACATCAAACTTATAATAGACTTCTTAAGAAAAACAAACCTTTACAACAAAATATAAAAGCAACAATAAAAATTAGACTTACTTACTACACCTAACTAACCAAAAATGTAAATATTAAATATAAAACTGTACATACCTAATTATAAATAGCTGAAGGCCACGGAAGCCATGCTAACCTACGACTAGGTTTTTAAGTTTAAAACTTTAAGCTAGTAATAATAAATAAATGAATAAATAAACTTTTCGGTTAACTCAACTGTAATTCCTTATACTATGGAAGCAATCTTTTATGATTCCACTCCAAAAAAAATCTTCTTAGTCTAACGTTAAAAATTATAAGTTGTCCGCCATTCCTGAAGTCTTTGAGAAAATTATATGTTCTCAACTGCAACACGGATGTAGTTCAATTATATCGCCTTATCCACACTGTTTTGTAAGGCGTAGATCTACTACCACTAACCTTTTTGAATTCACTTCGCTTGTTATCAAAGGGTTTCAGGAAAATATGCAAGCTGACGTTGTTTACACAGATTTTAGTAAAGCATTTGATCCTGTACGTCATTCTCTGTTGCTTCAAAAATTGAATATAATTGGATTTCCAGAAAAACTTTTACTGTGATTTTCGTGGCCGAACACAAAAAGTTTTTATTTAAATCATTTGTATCTAAACCTATTTTTGTTACCTCTGGTGTTCCTCAGGAAAGTTATCTTGAACCTTTGCTATTTAATCTGTATATTAACGACCTTCCATCTGTTATTACCAACTCCTATGTATGTATATATGTTTGCTGATGATGTGAAGCTATGTTTCACCTATATTGATGCTCCTCATTGTAACTTGCTACAGTCAGATTTGGATGCATTGTCGGCCTGGTTTCGTTCTAACTTGCTAATTTTGAATTGTTTTAAATATAAAATCATAACTTTTTGTAGAAGTACCCCTCATACTGCTCACTACTTGCTTGATACTTCACCACTTGACCGCGTGTTTGAAATTAATGATGTAGGCATTATTCTTGATCCTAAATTAAACTTGACTCTCATATTTCGTCTATGGTCAATAAAGCCATTAATGTCATTGGCTTCATCAAGCGGTTGTCTACACCACTAAAACGCTTTATTCATCCCTAGTTCGCCACATCCTGGAATTGACAAAATTGAATTTGTGCAGAAGAAATTTCTTCTATTTGCCCTTAGAAGTTTTATCTGGGTTCCTGGAGTAGACTTACTCCCGTATTCAAGCAGACTTCTTTTAATTAATCTCCCTTCCTTGTTGAACCTCCTACAGTGGGGAGCAAAAGTGAGTACATGTTATTATTATTATAATTGGGGTGAAGTGCACTGCGACCTAAAAGATCTATTGTGCCCCCTTCTTAGCTTAAAGCTCTTCCATCAGACCCAGTCCTTGTACGAAGGCAAGTATATTAACTGGATCGATAGTCTTCAGGTCAGTGAGCTGAATAACATGTTTTCCTAGAAACCTGCTTCTCTTCCCCACTAAGGCAACACCTTCTGCTATGATATGCAAGGAGAATTCCCTTTCCATATCGCAGAATCTGCATGTATCATTGCTAGTGATTCCTAGCTTGGCTAGGTGACCCCTTAGTCTGCAGTGTCCTGTCAAAAGACCGGTGATTATCCTGAGTCTTTTCTTTCCCATATTTATAATCTGCTTGAATCTTTTCAGATTGTAAGTTCCAAGAAGACACTTGGCTTGTCTGAGTCCTGGGGACTGCGCCCAGCTCATTTCGCGCAAGAGTTTCTCTTCACTCCTAAGTTCCTGCCGTATTGTGCTTCTTCCTACCCCACAGTACGGCTCGGGCCCTATGAGGGGTGTCGCTGCCCCCAGCCTTGCTTGCTTGTCTGCCTCTTCGTTCCCAGCTATGTTAACATGTCCTGGGACCCATCTTAGGGTTAGCCTATTATGTAGTCCCAGAGTGTTTAGCTTGGTTCGCACCTCGCGAACTACCTTCGACCTAATTTCGATCTTGCTGAGTGCCATAATGGCTGCTTGACTATCTGATAATATAGCCTTATCCCTATTCCGATATTTACGCTTCAGATTAAAGTCCACACACCTCCCTATTGCACATACCTCAGCCTGGAAGATGCTGGTGTGCTTACCTAGGGACTCATGGTATTTTAGCCGAGGGCCTACCACTCCAAGACCGGAGCCTTGGTTGGTAAGGGATCCATCGGTGTACCATTTGATGGTGTGGGATTTCATTTGGTGGACCTCTTCAAGAGATGTCCACTCCCTTTTGCTGCTCAGGTGAACTTGAAATTTTTGCTCGAACATGTGCTCGGCTTTCATTTCGTCCCTAGGCAGTGCCAATAGGGGAAGTTCACCTGACAGCATATCTGCATCTAGTTGGCTCAGAATATGCTCTTTGCCAACTCCCTCGACCAACATTCTTAATAATGCAGCTTTCTGCTGTAGCCTAATTGTGTGATGGAGTGGGGTAATCTCCAACAGAACCTCTAGCGCCGATGTGGGACAGGTCCTCATCGCTCCAGTGATTCCTACACAGGCCATTCTTTGCAATTTATGTAATTGCCTCTGCACAGTGATTTGCTGTGATTTGTCCCCCCATGCAATTACTACCATGAGGTTTAGCTTTCTCAAAATTTTTGGAGAGGTTCCTTATGATTTCCCCGCTATTCTACGACATGTGTAGAGTGCTCTGCAGCACTTTAGAATCGTATTCTGAATATGGGTCCCAAAGTTCAATTTACTGTCAAATGTGACCCCAAGGTATTTGACTTCCCTGTTTGTTACTATTCGACTCCCCGCGAGCCTAATATCTCTCATCCTCTGCAACTTATACCTCCTGGTGAACGGAACTATGACGGTTTTTGTAGGGTTTAGGTTGAGTCCAACCTCACTACATCAGTCATACGTGATCCTAAGTCCCAGTTGGATAATTTCACACAGAGTTTTCTCATACTTGCCCCGCGTTATTATCACAATGTCATCGGCATAGCCCTGGCATTGGATACCCCTGCAGGCAAGTCTACTTAACAATGCGTCTACTAAGATACTCCATAAGAGCGGTGATAAAACCCCCCCTTGTGGACAGCCTCTTGTGGTTGTCACTGTTACGGTACTATCTTGAATAGTTGCCGTAGCTTGTCTGGACCTGAGTAGCGATGAGATCCATCTGCTAGTTGTCATGTCCAGACCCCTTCTATTTAGGGCAGCCTTGACGGCATCGTGTGAGGTGTTGTCAAAGGCGCCCTCAATATCTAAAAATGCACATATTGCTACTTCTTTGTTTAAAACTGCAGAGCGCAAAGTGCGGTGCAGTTTATAAGTGCCGTATCCGTAGATCGGCCTGCTCTGTATGCGTGCTGCGTAGCTTGCAGCGTACTCCGTGTCAACAGAGTACTCCTAATGTAGTTGTCCACTAGCTTTTCCAACGTTTTCAACAAAAACGATGTTAAGCTAATGGGTCTTAAGGACTTTGGGTTGGTGATATCTGTCTTCCCTACTTTGGGGATGAAGACCACCCTAGCTCTGCTCCAAGTGCTCGGTATATGACCGAGTGCTAGGCTACTGACTAGTATTTTCCTCAGGATGGGTAGGAGTATGTCCTGCCCCTGCTGAAGGAATACTGGCGATATACTGTCCAGACCGGGAGATTTATAGGGCTGGAAAGTTCCAATTGCCCATTGTGTCTTCTCCATTGTGACTACTGACTTGGCTAGTGCCCTGTCTAGAGCAGTCGGTCTGTGTCTGTCCGTTTCCAGTGTTTCGCATGGGCCACAGGGAATACTTCCTGGTAAGTGCGTCTCGAATAGAAGCTCTAGCTTGTCCATGTTACTGGTCGTAAAGGTGTTGTCCCTACGTTTCAGGGCTAGATTTGCCTCCGGTGCCCGTTTGGATAATGCTCTATGGAGCCGTGCACCTTCAGTCGTACTAGCTATGCTTTCGCAGAAATTCCTATAGTTCCTACGTTTGGCCTTTCGGATTTCCCTGCTGTGCAGGGTGAGGCTTTCCCGATAGTTATCCCATGATCCGTCACTCTTGGCTCTGTTGAAGAGATGACGGGTGGATGTTCGTAGTCTCTAGGCTAGGTTAAGTTTTAGGGTTGACCTAAACTTTTCCCAGTTGGTTTTTCTGGGGTTGCGAGTTGTAACGTTACTTTCCGTATTAAACTGAAGCTTAAAAAAGATGATTTTATGATCAGACATAGATTCTTCTGAGGAGACATGCCATTCTCTGAGATGTGGCCGTAAAGACCGACTGGTGACGGGTGATGTCTAAAACTTCCTCTCTTATTCTAGTTACGAATGTCGGTGTTGACCCGACATTTAAAATTTCTAAGTTATATTTGAATATAAAGTCAGTGAGGCACTCACCCCGTGTGTTGATGTCGCTGCTGCCCCATATTGTGTGGTGCGCATTGGCATCGCAGCCGATTAAAATTGGCAGCTTCTCTCTCCTGCAGTAATCCACCAGCTTTTCCACTTCCGGTGGAGGGCATGCCTCATCACCCGCGAAGTAGGGGGATACCACTACTATAGGGGGGGGGGGGGGGGGGGGGGCGCTTCCTTTGCCTTTAACGGCAATGGGCACGCAGTCCCTAGTAAGGAACTCTGAAAGAATAGTAAAGCTAATGCCTTTTCTTACCATGATACATGTCCTAGGTATCGGATCTTTTTGGTCCCAGATTACCTTCGAATTAGCGGTGTACAGGCCTTTGACGCCATCGTTCACCCATGGCTCCTGTACAAGGGCCAGCCCAAGATGTTGTTTGATAAACATCCTGGCTAGGACGGCCGAGGCCGACTTAGCCCGATGGAGGTTTATCTGGGCTAGCCCCGTGGTGGCGACGAGAAGCGTCACCATCACTTTACCGCCGCTCCGCTTCCTGACGATGAAGGCCCGGAGTTGCCCCCATCGTCGCTGCCCGTCATCGTCACGTCAGCTTCATCTTCTGCCTCCATCTCTGCAGCCAGCTCCTGCGACGATATTGGCGCCTGCTCGTCTAGCCCATCCTCCAGCGTTTTTGGGCTGAGCGTCGCGTCCGCCAGCTCCTCGTCGTCCGCCAGATCCAGGCACACCTCCGAGGCAGCGGGAGGGGGGGAGGGGGTATCACCACTGGTGAGGGGGACGGTACCACCTCTGCTGGTTTGGGTGCCGGTACAGGGGCGGTCGACTTCTTGAGGCCACTAACGGGGATGGTCCCGTAGCGGAAAGAGACCTAGTGGCCCTTCTCCACAATGGCATCCTTGGAGGCTTCATCGATGCCGATCACCATCAGCGCACCTCCACCCTCCGTTCTTCTCGAAATTACTTTCCACGCCTCGGTCTCGATCATGTTCTGATTCCTCAGCAAAATCAGTAGTGACTCGGTGGACCGATCAGCGCTCCTTGGACAGAAAATGGTGATGGTATGTGGCGAGGGGATATCCTCACCTACCCTACACTCAAGGGGTACTCCCTTCCACGTCTGCAACCTCGATGTCATGGTCCTCAGCCAATCTGCGGAGCATTCGTCAGAGCATTCGCCACCCTGATATGAATGCCCGCGAACGCAACCGCGGTGCCCCATCCCGAGAGAATAATCTCATCGAGGATGGCCTCCTCCAATGCGGACAAGTCCCCGTGACTGAGCATTACCTGGGGATATTCCACAGGTAACACGGCCACTTTGACCCTTTTTGCCATCGTCGCGTAGGACGGGCGAGCCGCAGTGGGCACTGTAGGAGAAGGTTTCCTCACAGCCGTAGGGACGGAAGCAGCAGCAGCAGCCTTCAACTTGCTTGGACGCTCCTCCTGACACACCCTTTTGGGGGCCTCAGTAGGTGGCGTCAAAGTGTCATTCAGGCGTTTGGGGGTTGGTCCCCTTGCCTGCTGCGCCGTCTCTCTGCCGGTGGTCGCCTTTTTCAGCGCCTCAGCAGGGGATAGTCCCTGCTGCAGATACCTGAGGTACCACTTCACCTTTGATCCACATAGGCCCTTCCTATTTGGATCATCTATACCCCCCGGCTCTCCGAGTTTCGGAAGGGTCTTCTTCGGCTGCTGACTCCCATGTGCCGCCTGACTGTGCCTCCTAACCGCATTAACCGTCGGCCGCGCCGGTTGGCGTATGCTTTCGGTTGCAGGGGCGGCGTCTCGACGGGGATGTCCCGTCGCGGCGCTGGTCGCCTGATGCCTCCTTTGCCTTTAATTGGGGCGATGTGGGGTTGGTCCTACGCAGGAGGGCCGGTCTCCGTCAAGGAGGCGGTCCTCAAAGTGTCTCGCAACACTGGCGGCAGGGATATCCTGCCGTACTCTATTGTTGTTGTAACCCTTCTTCATGACTTGTTCCCACGAGTTGCGGAGAAATTATGGTCCGCCCGGGCAGAGATCCGCCATACCCGGGTAAGGCTGGATAGAACCGGCGGTCGCCATCTACCTGAGCCCACCGTTAGAGACTGGGCTAGTTTTTAATCCGGGCCCCCAGCCAGGCTGACTCTCGGCACGGTACATGTTTGTATATATCACATTTTGGAGCGAAAGCTGAAAAAAAAGTAAGGCAATTGGAAAAAATGTTTATACTCTTTATTCCATATATAATTTACTATATATTAACAAGAGACACGTAAGAAGGCTCTAGTCGAGAAGCCCGACTTTGTACATTTTCCAAATTCTATATTTTTTATTAACCTTAACAAACTTTATTCTCTTGTCTCCTTGGAGACCTCAAGAGATTGATCATTTTTCGATCCTTTTTTCTTTATCTAGTCGTAACCACTAACTACTTTTCTAACGCTGGTCTGATTGGGTTTTTCTGGATTTTCCCCAAACCACGCAACAAATGTTGGACCAATAATTTTATGGTTGAACTTCCCAGAGCTTTAACGTTAGCTTTATACATTTTTTTATACCCTTAACCCATAAAATGGGTAAATAAGGGTATAATGGTTTTGTGCAAAAGTATGTAACAGGCAGAAGGAAGCATCTCCGACCCCATAAAGTGTATATATTCTTGATCAGCATCAACAGCCGAGACGATATAGCCATGTCCGTCTGTCCGTCCGTCTGTCTATTTGTCTGTCTGTATGAACGCATGGATCTCAGAGACTACAAGAGCTAGAAACCTCAGATTTTGTATTTAAGTTTTCCTATACCATGAGCAGAACAAGTTTGCTTCAAATTGTCGATAAATATTCTAGTTTCCGATATACACATGGAATCGATAAAAAAACTATCGAATTTGGAAAACCTAAAAATGAGGGTTAAAGTAATGGGTAACGATAGAACTTTTCTGAAAATTTCGTCCAAATCGGTTAAGAAACACCGGAGATATCATATTTAATCGATTGGAGTTATGTAAGTATACCTAAGTCAATTATAAATTTAATTTATATATTGCAACTGGGTTCAGGGTATCTTCTAGTCGGGCTCTCCCGACTAGAGCCTTCTTACTTAATATCTATGGGATAGTAAATGAAAGTGTCAAGATGGGGGTTCTACGATAACTGGGGGGGCTGGCAAATCGATAAAATCGATAAATCAAACCCGATAAATCCACATATTTCGCACATCCTGACAGCTAGAACTACAAAATTTATAAGAATATAGCTATTAGCAACCCCAAAGTAAATAGAATACTAGAGGAAACATTGCATACGGGGGATACTAGCAACCCATTTGCTTTTCATTTGTGCGAAAAATTCCTGAGAGCTCCCATAGTACTTCGGTTGTCCAGCTGACTAGGCGCTCTCGCATTCTTGCTCAGAATTATTTTTGTTTGCGCTTAGATGCAGTGAGCTTGAGACGGTCGGTCCCTTGATCTGTGCTGTTTATATGCGTATGGGATTTTCGTTAGATGGTTTTGTTATTTTTGGGGTGGGATTTTTAAATTTTTAACAGCTTTTGAATGTGTGAGCTCTCATTTATGTATTAATGGTTACTTGTTTACATTTAAATTGTACAAGGACCTGCCTATATTTGTATGATATGATTATTTTTTATAAGGGGTGTATTTATTTAAGTGACTTATTATTTAAGTGACTTTTTTATTTTATTTATGAAGAAGCACTTATAAAATAATCATTTTAAAATTGCCAAACCATAAATTTGTTATATATGTAATTAAATTGTTGTTTGATAAATAAATAAAAATGTCTTTTATATCTATAATCAAGTCATATCAAAAAAAATAGTCCATGTTAGATAAAGCATTTCTTCTACAGGTAGTAACAAAAACTTGTCACCACCCAGAAATCTTAATTCATTTTTGTATGCCCACAAACAGCAACACAAGAAAATGCTAATTCGAACCGGATTTCCGCTAGACGCGTTATGTGTGTGTGTATTCAACAAAGAACCGAGATAAATTGCCGTCACAAAGTTTGAAATCGGCAATTTAAGATTTTTGCCTCAAGCTGCTTGCTTCTGATCAACAACAAACGGTGGTATAGACTTTATAAGAACTTAATGAACTTAAATTGCTAAACGTTAGATACTTTAAACAAGTAAGAAGGCTCTAGTCAGGAGAGCCCGACTAGAAGGTACCATGTGCCCAGTTGCATTAAATAAATTAAATTTATAATTGACTTTGGTATACTGACTTAGCTTCAATCGATAAAATTAGATATCTCCGGTGTGTCTTAACCGATTTGAACGAAATTTTCAGAAAAGTTAAATCTTTACCTATTACTTCATCCCTCATTTTTACACCTTCCAAATTTGATATTTCTTTGTTATCGATATTATGTGTATATCGGAAACCAGAATATTTATCGATAATTTGAAGCAAACGGCAGGGGTGTACGCTGCCTTAAAGATTCTGCGGTGCAGATGGGGATGCCACAAGCTGTCTTTGTTCAAAATTTGGTGACTCTAGCCCAAAGTTTGTGAAATGTGTGGAAAGGGGGCCTGGGGGCGGATTGGGTGAGCGTGGCATTCAAATTTTTGATGCAGATATATGTGGAACGTCATTTGTTATCTTCATACCAAATTTGGTGACTCGAGGTCGAAGTTTGTAATAATTGGGGAAAGGAGGGCGGTATGGGTAGGCATTAATTTTTTTGATGCAGATCTTTGGGGCATGTCAATGGCTATCTTCATACCAAATTTGATGACTCTAGCTCGAAGTTTGTAAAAGGTGTGGAGAGGGGGTTTGGGGTGGAATGGCTGGAAATGACTCCAAAGCTTTGATGCAGTTCTTTGGGGGTCAATGCCTGCTATCTTCCTACTTTATTTGGTGGCTCTATCTCCACTCCTCTGGAAGATATGCACATTCTTGTTTTTGACGAAGCGTTTTAGCATCTAGGGGAGGCTAGGGCGGAATGGGTGGGCGTGGCTCCAAAATTTTTGATTCAGTTTTTTGGGAATTGATAGTAGCTATCTGCCCAGCAAATTTGATAATTCTACCTGCAAGGATGTGCGATATATGTGGATTTATCGGGATGAGTTATCGAATTTATCGATTTGCCAGCCCCTCAGTTATTGTAGAGCTCCAATCTTTACACTTTAATTTACTATCCCATAGATAAAGAGAATTGGAAAGTTTCAAGTCTCTTGCATGAAGGGTGTGGAAAAAAGTTGCGTTCATACAGACGGAGAGGCGAACAGACACCATGACGGACATTGCACAAACTCAATTTACTCTTTACCTTCGGCAACGCGTAAAATAAAAAACGAAGAATATCATATCGGAAACTATGCAAAGATTCCCTTAATTCCATCTTGTCCTCAGTTGTTAATGATGTCAGCGATTTCCGACCTTATTCTTCAGTGTCAATGTTTGGCAAAACCGTTAGCGGTCTAATGGACACTGGCGCATCCAATACTTCTATAGGAGGTAGCTTTGCACAATAATTAGTAAACTGTGATACCAAATTCAAGGAAACAAGACTTATTTCTCGGAATAGATTTTTTAGCGTAGTTTTGATATATTGCCTTTGTATTTGATAAATAAAGAGCAATCTCATTCTGTCATGAGTTTAAAATATGATGAATCCAGGCAGATAGTCCTTTCGGACTTACAGAAAAAGGAATTAATAGAAAAAGTGTTGTTATTGCCATCATTTGCCAAAAAAGGATTGGGAAAGACTAGGTGGTTAATGAATGATATTGAAGTTAGCGAGACACAGCAAATAAAACCAGGCCATTATGCTGTATCACCCGCTGTTGAAAAACTGATGTACAAAGACCTAGATATAAAGCTTGCGCATGGCGTTATTGAAGAGTCTAATAGTCTTTGGTCATCACCGGTCATGTTAGTACAGAAGCAAGGCAAAGTTCGATTGTGTTTAGATAAACGTAAAGTTAATGCAGTTACCATAAAAATCGCATATCCAATGCCGTTAATTGATTGTATTTTAAGTCGACTTCCAAAGGCTGAATGCATAACAAGCATTGATTAAAAAGACGCATGTTGGCAAATTCCGTCAACTACCAGGGCTAGGGAAAAAACAGCTGTTACAGTCCCGGGAAGGCCGTTGTATCAGTTTACTGTGATGCCGTTCGGATTATCGAACGCCCCACAGACTATATCCAAGCTAATGGACAAAGTTATACCGGCAAATCTGCGAACCGAAATCTTTATTTATCTAGACGATCTTCTCGTGGTAGCCGACACTTTTGAAAGGTACATGGCCATCCTTATTCTTATCCTTAAATCTAAGTTTTGTCTTAAAGAAGTTAAGTATCTCGGTCATATTATTGGAAATGGAATTATCAAGACTGACCCCAAAAAGGTAGCAGCAATACGAGATTTTCCAGTCCCAAAGTCAGTAAAGCAAGTACGAAGGCTCTTAGGTACTAAAGGGTTGTACCACAAATGTATTTAGAACTATGCCGCAGTTGCCTCTCAAATTACTGACACGTTAAAGCACCATTGAAGTTTGTTTGGATAGACGAAGAGCAGAATGCGTTTGCAGACCTCAAAAGTAAACTGTGTACAGCTCCTGTATTACATAGCCCCGATTTTTCATTGCCTTTCGCTATCCATTGTGATGCAAGTCATACTGGTGTGGGTGGCGTATTGGTGCAGCATAGTTGCGATGGAAATGATGTTCCCATTGCTTTCATGTCACGTAACTTAAACTAGGCTCAGATAAATTATTCTGTCTGTGTGTGTGTTTTTTTTTTTAATTTTTTTTTTATCATGCATGCCATCAAGGGTGTGAATCTTTGAAAGATACTGGTGGCCCGTACCACCAAACATAAACGATTTCAACGTACTAAACACACCCTACACAGCAACGCGCCGCATCCCCAAGGAAGCACGATTAAGTATTACTTCGCGTGGATGGGATGCCTAGAAAGGCCGTCTTCGTATTCACCCAGTCCTCGGGCTATCCTTCGTTTTACATGTGTATCAGTCAATGCTTCGCGTCACTCTCTTTCGCATTTACGGAGATCCTTCTGCATGCGAAGGATCCGCTGGATTACTGCATTCCAGTTCGAGTCGGATTATATCATGTATGACACCAGCTCTTCCACTGAGGGTAGGTCCTGCTAGATATCTCGGGTACAGGACATGCTATGGATCTTCCCCACAGCCCGGACAGACCGGACAATGCAGTGTCTCCTCGTGCCTTTACTTAAACAAGTATAGCACATAACCTCCGTGGCCGGTTAGAAACTGCGTCAGATGGAAGTTAATAGATCCTTTGCGTCGTTCTACCCACTCTTGGATTTTTGGGATGAGCCTATGCGTATCCTGTCTCTCTGACCTCCTAACAACTTCAGGCGGTACGATGCCTCCCATAGACTCCCGCCAGGCGTTTATTTACATCATCTCGCGAGCGAGCAGGTCCACAAGCATCATGATCGCTAACACCAGTGCTGCGTCATTTGAAACCGTATGGAATCCCGAGATCACTCGTAGTGCGCTTAATCGGTATGGCGCTGCCAACTTCCTTCGTAGGGTAGTATGTCAGTCCAGGGCTGCAGCCCAGATCGGTGCAGCATACAACTGCTTGCAGTATTGCTGCCTTCTTACCGACATACTCTATATAAGGTCGGTTCTTTTTAGCTTTAATTATTTATTTATTTTTTTTATTGGTTTGTTTATTGTCAAATTAAAATAAAATTTCAAATCAAAATTAAAATTAAGTAAAATAAAGTTATATATAAATCTGAAAATAAATTTAGGTAAAAATTTATAAAGTTAACGTTAAAGCTCTGGGAAATTCAACAATGAAATTAGTGGTGCAACATTTGTTGCGTGGATTGGGAAGAACCCAGGAAAAAAATAATCAGACCAGCGTTAGATAAGTTATTAGTGGTTACGATTATATAAAGCAAAAATTATCGATCTTTTTAGTACTGGAGTTGAGGCCTTCAAGGAGACAAGGGAATACAGTTTGTTAAAGTAAGAAAGTATAACACGAAATGGTTCATGAATTAAAAAGTTGCTTAAGCAACGAGCAAGGCTCAGGGGTAAAAAGTTACGTGATAATAAATTCATGACGTTCCACAGAACGGGTCCCTGTGAAGTACCTGCAGTGACGTTATATCACTTAAGTCCCTCCTCTGTGTCTTATTCCAAAGTCCTGTCTGAAAGATAACTCGCTTTAATTCTCATTAGATAAGCCGGTATTCTAATTCTTCTAAGGGCATTCAGGATGCGCATCCAGCTCGCCGAGTTGAACGCATTCCAAATATCCAGCGTTACTACTGCGCAGCATTCCTTGTCGCTCCATCTCCATCGTGTCCCTTCTATCGCTTTTGATGCGATGTCGACCACTGCCTTGATCGCGTCCACCGTTGACCGCGCTTAGTGGAATCCGTATTGGGATTCCGAAAGTGCATGTCTGGCGTCAAGTATCGTTAACTTGCTTAGATCATTTTTTGCAGAATCCCGAGGGCTCTTCGACTGGTTTGTCTCCTTTTGGCAGCAGGATGAGTCGCTGGACTTTTCATACTCTTGGGAATACTAACTCCTGTAGTTGGTGAGTGTAGGTGTCCGCAAATTCCTGGGACTTCGAGGCGATTGCAAGCTTTAGCACTTTGTTTGGAATACCATCAGGCCCTGGAGTCTTTTGGTCAACAATTTGTCTGACTGCCGCAGTCACTTCGTTGGTCGTCACTGAACTTGTGTGCTCCAAGTCAAATGTGGGACTTTCCATTTGCACCCGGGGTTGCTGTGGAAACAGGGACACTACGATTTTGCGTAGCTCCACTGGGCAAGTCGTCCTTAGCGTGGTTTGGCTCTTTACTTTCTTGGTTACCACCATATTGGCCGTTCCCCAGGGGTTGATGTCGGCCTCTTCACATATCCGGCGAAAATAGTTGGCCTTACTGCGCTGGATGCTATGCTTCAAATCCCGCTTAGAAGTCCTTGGCTCTGCAGTCCAAGTCCGGGCGATCTCTGGCTCTTTGGAAAGTCGCCTTGCACGTAAGCACTTTTTCCTCAGCTGGCTAATCTCGCTATTCCACCAGTAGCAAGGTGATCCACGCCTGCTTGGTTTCCGCCTAGGCGTGGATGCATCGCAAGCATCAGCTAGGTTTATTCCTTGTTGGTTTGCCATATCCTCAGCAGGGCCACTTTCCCATTCCAGATAGTTTAGCAGGTCCACAAAAGTATGCTCGTCCATACAGCTATCTTTCCAATTCGGTCCTGTAAGCTATGGTGTCATCTTTGCCGAGCTTCTGCGCAGTTCATAGTAAATGGCCAGGTGGTCACTGAAGGTGAACTTTTCACTTACTTTACTACCAGCTTTTTGGTAACTAAGCGATTTCCCATCATTCATGAGGGTTACATCCAGTGTAGAGAACTCTTCCAAAAAGCAGAAGCCCCTGGTGTTTGTTTCTCTGCTGCCCCATGCTACTGCCAATGCTGTTTAAGCTGTTTAATCTTCATCTTCGCTGTACAAGTGCTCTCCGGAATACTGGGCATTTTCCACTGCCAGCCGCATGGTCAGCCCCTGTTTTATTACTCATGCACAGCATGCACTGTGGTTTTGTTGAGCAGTCCTTTGCAGTGTGGTCTTCTTGTCCGCATCTACGGCATTGCTTAGACCTGTCCACCGTGCTCTTGCATTCCCTTGCAAAGTGGCCGAGCTCCATGCATTTGAAGCAACTCTTGGATGTAATCGATTCCCTTATTAGGGAATCAGCCCAACCGACCTTCACGACTTCAGCGGCAAGAGCCTTCCTAGCTTCATCCACAGGCAGTTTGATGGAAGCCGTCTGCGTCGAACCGTAAGCCTTTTTTAAATGGATATCTTCCACCAAGATAGCTTCTATATGCAGCTGCTTTTTCAAGGCCTCGCATATGTGCTCCTTAGTGGTGATTTCGTCCAAATCCTTGCACTCGACTGTGACTCGCTGTGAGAGCGACCGGACTTCCGCTTGCTCCCCGAGGGACTCACCAAGAAGGTTCCTAATCGCCGATGTGCCCTCTCCAGATTTGCTCAGCTGAATTAGGAGCTCACCTCTTTGGGTTCTCCTGATTTTGGAAACCGCCTGGCCAACACCGTTTAGCGTTCCATCTGACTTCACTTTTCGAAGTATTTCGGAGTAACTTGTCCCTCCTTTAGCAGATATGACTATGGCGTCTGGTCTGCTTTTCTCCGCCATGCGTCTTTTGCCAGGGTTGCTCTCCTTATCTTTCTTCTTCCGTACCTTGGTCCATTTTTCTCCTTCACTCTTTTTTCTGAGCGGAGCTTTAGTGGCACTCTCCGGCCCTGGTTCATCCGTGGCTTGAGTGCAGGTCGAAACCTGCGTCGTCACCACTCCCTTACTCCTCTTGGTGGAGGGTGCACCCGCTAGAGGATTCTTCTTTCTTTGGTATCGATGGCAACGTCAGGGGAGCTTGGTGCATCCGTATCACGGTCTTCTCCCTTTTGTCGTGTAGCTGTATAGCTACTAGCTTATATAGGCCCCTGTGTGTGTGTGTGTGTTTTTTTTTTTTTTCAATAAAAATTTAAGCCTTGCGTACATTTATGCTATATGTTAGCATACGCAGTCGTTGCCAGCTTCTGCGGGTTCGCCGTGAAGCATTGCTTCGCAAAAGCAGTGGCAATGACTACGATGAGCTCTTCCTTTCCGATTTCAGCCGTCGTAGCGCTACCATCGTCGAGGCTGCAAACGCGCAGACCGCATGCCAAACTTTTTGATGCTCTATCAAAAGGGCCACCAGGGTGGTTGGAGTTAGAGGCTGGCCCGCCAAGCTTTCCAACACAAGTCGCTGCTGGGCGAATCGCCCGCAGTGAAAGAAGAGCGTCCTCTTCCTTGCCGTCGTCGCACCAGCTGCAGGTAGCAGAGGAATATGGCTGAAAGCGCTTCAGGTAGCTCCTGAAACCACCATGGCCCGTAAAGAACTGGGTGAGGTAGAATATTACCATCCCGTGTCCTCTCCACCTATCGCCGCATATTTGGGATGAGGAGATACGTCCAACGCCTTTTGTTGGATGAGTCCCACTGCTGGTGGCAGGTCTCGAGGCTCCGCTCGCGGGCAGCTACCCGAACAGCTCTTCTCTCCGAAGGACCAGTTTCCAGAACTGCCACGGCTTCCAAGGCAGATATCTGATTGGAGTCATCCCAGCAATCACAAACACTGCCTCCGAGGACGCAGAGCAGAAAGCCGATAAGTTGACTCTATGCCCCTCATGTAGCTAGCCACCGATGTAGCGCCGATCCAGATTGGTGCTGCATACAGGATGACCGACTTCATGACGTGCATTAGAAGCAACCTCGTATGCTGCCTCGGACCTCGCGTGTTTGGCATCATCCTCGCCAGTGCGCGTCCGGTAACCGCCGCCTTCCTGTGGACAAACGCGAGATGCTTTCCGAAGCTGAGGCGCTAGTCAATGATCCCGCCTAGGTAGCGGATCCAATTTTTAAACCTCATTGTGACGCAATCCACCGTGAAATAAACATATTCCAAATTTTTTCTGCTGCTGATGAGCACCGCCTCCGTCTTATGAGCAGCCAACTGTAGTCCCACTGATGACAACCATTGAGTCACGGCATCAATGCACCAATTACAGAGCTCTGTGACTCGCCGTAAATCCTTAGCCAACATAACTAAGGCGACGTCATCAGCGTAGCCAACTGCGGTAGCCCCCTCTGGTAGCTGAATTCGAATTATGCCATCATTCATGATGTTCCACAGGAGAAGACCTAAAACAGATCCTTAGGGAACTCCTGCAGAGACAGCGTACTACTTTTCACCCTCTTCCGTTTGATACCGAAGGATTCGGTTTTCAAAATAGCTCCTCACGATCGCTAATAGGTAATTTGGAACCCTAAATAGTACCAAAGCATCCAAGTGCCAAGGCATTCTTCACGTCGATGGTCATGACAAGACAGTAGTGCTTACTGCCGAAACTCCAGCGGCTGCCGGCGAAAGGCTGACGCTATACTGACCACCGATTCTGAAACCATACTGGAAAGGCGATATACCACCAACGTTCCGTACGGCATCGTCCAGCCTATCACAGATCAGAATCTCCAGGACCCTGCTACTGCGGGAGAGCCCGACTAGAAGATACCCTGAACCCAGTTGCAATAAATATGTAAATTAAATTTATAATTGACTTTGGTATACTGACTTAACTTCAATCGATAAAATTAGATATCTCCGGTGTTTCTTAACCGATGTGGACGAATTTTTCAGAAAAGTTCTATCGTTACCCATTATTTCAACCCTCATTTTTATATTTCCCGAATTCGATATTTTATTGTTATCGATATTATGTGTATATCGGAAACCAGAATAGTCATCGACAATTTGAAGTAAACTTGTTCTGCTCATGGTATAGGAGAACTTAAATACAAAATCAGAAGTCTCTAGCTTTTGTAGTCTCTGAGATCCTCGCGTTCATACAGACAGACAGACGGACAGACGGACAGACAGACGGACAGACGGACATGGCTATATCGTCTCGGCTGTTGATGCTGATCAAGAATATATATACTTTATGGGGTCGGAGATGCTTCCTTCTGCCTGTTACATACTTTTGCACAAAACCATTATACCCTTAGTTACCCATTTTATGGGTTAAGGGTATAAAAACTGACAAAAATCTCAACGAGCAGACTCAACAAGAATGAAGCAAACGCACATGCATGCACATTCTAAACCATTTTTACCGTTCTTTCTTTCCGCTGGCCCGCCGCCACTCCTTTAATGCACAGGCCGGTGAACGCAAAGTAGAACTGAAACAAAGCAAGTATTGTGCTAGCTTGTCGTAGATGAGACGCACAAACTGAACAAAGTGAAAATACCCCTTGTCCCAATAGTCAATAAAACTCAAATACATAATCTTAATATACAGACAGTTTATTTTCAGTATATGAATACAAAATACGTTTTCTTTAGTGTAAGTTAATTAAATTATAAACAACTTTTTATTATACTCTATACCGAACGTAAAGAGTATATTGAGTTTGTGCTATGTCCGTCATGGTGTCTGTCCGTCTGTCCGTCTGTATGAACGCAACTTTTTTCCACACCCTTCAAGCTAGAGACTTGAAACTTTCCAATTCTCTTTATCTATGGGATAGTAAATTCAAGTGTCAAAATTGGGGTTCTACGATAACTGGGGGGCTGACAAATTGATAAATTCGATAACTCAAAACCGATAAATCCACATATTTCGCACATCCTTTAAGCTAGAGCTACCAAATTTGGTAAGAAGATAGCTGCTATCAACCCCTATAAAACTGCATCAAAAATTTTGGAGCCACGCCCACCCATTCCGCCCCCAGCCCCCCCCCGCATTTTAAAGTTGAAAAAGCCTATATCTCCCACAGTTTTTGAGCTATAGCCACCAAATTTGGTGCCAAGTTAGGTGACGATGACCCCCCAAAAACTGCATTAAAAGTTTGGATGCCACGCCTACCGATACTGCCCTAGCCGCCCCCATCCACCCGAACGCTTTGTCAAAAACGGGAATGCGTTTATCTTCCAGAGTTGTGGAGCTAGAGCCTCCAAATTTGGTATTAAGATAGCTGGAAACGACCCCTAAAGAACTGCATCAAAGTTTCGGTTGCAACTAGTGTTGGGTAAACATTGCTCACTTCGGTGAACATGTTCACTTGTTCTTTTTTTTTAAGTGAGTTAACTCACTCACTTTGCTCAGTTACTCTCTACTCACTGTTCAGTTACTCACTACTCACTTGTTCAGCTATTCAGTTGCTCACTACTCACTGTTCAGTTACTCACTACTCACTGTTCAGTTGTTATTTACTCACTGCTCATTTGTTCACTGTTCAGCTGTTCACTGTTCAATGTAATCTCATGTAAACCCCATCTAAAATAATAGCAAACCTTTTTTAATTTTTTTCTACGAAAATAAGGAACTTTAGTTTATTCAGCATTCAATGCTCATAATACTTTAAATAAAAATATAATTAAAAAAAATATTAAGAATAAAATAAAAATGAAAACTAAAACAAATTGATTTAAATTTTGAATGTCTTGGCATTCATGGTGTGTGTATTCTGTGCACTAAAGTTATGGTGCCAATGGCAGGAAATTTGTTTAAGCTGAAATAAAGCTGAGTTAGTTTTTTGAAAGATAAATTATGTCATCTAAGTTTTTTACCTTTCAGCATCTTTACATATTATTATGCAAAAATGTAAGGTTATTTACTTGCTTTGGCTTTAGCAGTGTTCGCCTCTTTGTGATGGTCTGTGCCGCAATCGAAAATATTCTCTCGCATGGCACTGATGTGCCCAATAAACACATGCGTTTCACCATATATTGGTATAGGTGTGGATATAGCCCCTTTCTCTGTTCCCACCATTTTAATGGATCATCCTTCCGATTTAAATACTCTTCAGAAAGGTATTTGTCCATTTCTCGTATTGATGCCGCTGTGTTGTTTGACGGCTTGCTCACTTTCTGGAAGATGTCATCGTATTCCTTCCAATTATCGTCGTCTGTTGTTTTTGGCACGATTTCTTCTTCCACGGTGTTCTCAGGAGTATCGTTTGCATGGCGCTGGATGTTTTTTTTTAATGTTAGAAACCGAGGTTTTAAAAGTGTCCTGGTTTCTAAACACTCTCCCTTTAAATCGGGGATCCAATATTGTGCTTTCCGCAAACAATGGGTTCGACTCCAAGTCCTTGAACCGGTGCTCCATCTCCTTCATTAGTACAGTTCCCACTGCAGCGGCTGACTCGTTTAAGCCAAAACTAATGCAGGCTATCTTTTTTTGCAGAATTCCGGCCAAAACTTTCACTTTTGATAGTGTTACATTTTTTTCCGCAGAAATTTCAGTTGTAACTTGCAAAAATGGTTGCAGTATGGGTTGTACTCCTTCAATAACTTCAAAATCTTGATTAGTTAAACCCAGATCGGGTCGCAGAATCGCTGTCACCAGCATAACCGCTTCCTTTAATGTTATTAAACGTTCAAACATTTTAAACGTGGAGTTCCAGCGAGTTGGCACATCCTGAACTTATTTAATGTCCGGCAGATTTAGTTGCACTTGGGTGACCTTTAGTTTTTTATAAGCCGTTGTGCTGCGGTGAAAAAATTGGACAACTGCACTGAATTTTTTGCGGATTCCGTCTATTTGCTCCAAGCCTTTTTGAACAATAAGGTTAAGATTATGCGCGAAACACGGTATGTGCCGCCAGCTGCCCTTTTTGATTGCACCAACATTATTATATGCATTGTCTGAGGCAATCGCTGCAACTTTGTTTTGAATGTTCCATTCAACCACAACCTTTTTTAAGCGTTCTGCCAATTTTGGGATGTATGGCTCTCCCCAACTTGTTCGCAGGACAGCATAAAAGATTTCAATGTTGTTGACTGCTGTTCAATAAAATGGGCAGTCACAGCCATAAAACTCTCATGCGCCAATGATGTCCAACAGTCGGTTGTTAGGCAAACCGCAGTTGCATCAACCATTTCCTCCTTAATGATAGCCATCTGCTCTTGGCAAATTTGCGACATCAAAACGTTGGAAACCGTTTTTCGTGTGGGAAGCTTATATCCAGGGCAATGCGAGACATCCTCAATCAATTGTCGAAATTCCGGCTCTTCCACCATCCGAAGCGCATGATGACCTTAAGCGATCATTTTTACCACTTGTCTATCAATTTTTTTACTTTTGCTGGCAGTTATCGGCTTGTGGAAAAACTCGGTCACGCGTTGTTGTCTATTAATTTCTTCCCTAACATCGGCAGTCTCATCGCTTTGGCGGACAACCGGCTCCTTCGCTGTTGGGTGCTTACTTGACAAGTGCCGCCACAAGTTGCTCTGCGACTTGCTGCTCAGCACATTGCGGCAGTACTTGCATTTGGCCTCTTTATTGCCCAAATCTGTAAAGTGCTTCCATATAGCACTTTGTGGTCGAGACATTTTAAATTTTGTATATGCGTTTTTCAACAATTAAAACAAACGGGAACATTCAATTTAAAACAATGTGACCAAATGAAATACGAAAAACGGCTGCAAATTCGCCAAATCAGAGTTATATTTTTTTGATGTTTAGTTAATCATGTTTTATTTTAAAAAATATAGAAATTAATTGACAGAGACAGCGTACTACTTTTCACCCTCTTCCGTTTGATACCGAAGGATTCGGTTTTCAAAATAGCTCCTCACGATCGCTAATAGGTAATTTGGAACCCTAAATAGTACCAAAGCATCCAAGTGCCAAGGCATTCTTCACGTCGATGGTCATGACAAGACAGTAGTGCTTACTGCCGAAACTCCAGCGGCTGCCGGCGAAAGGCTCAGACGCTATACTGACCACCGATTCTGAAACCATACTGGAAAGGCGATATACCACCAACGTTCCGTACGGCATCGTCCAGCCTATCACAGATCAGAATCTCCAGGACCCTGCTACTGCTATCAATGAGGCAAATGGGCCTGTATGCCGAGGGGTCATCAGGGGGCTTGTCTGTCATGAATAAGAGCACAAGTTGCTGTACCTTCCACCTCTCCGGAAAAGTACCCTCGCGCAGGCTCTTAGAGTACAACTCTGCAAGGTGATTGCTATCCTCAGACAACGGCTTGGCACACCGTCTGGACCCGGGGCCTTGTTGGCGATAAGCTTGCGTGCTGCAAAAAAAAAGATGGGTAAATAAATAAAAAGAGATGTCAATACTGTTAGGACACAATTTAACCAGAATATAAATTTAAAAAAAGTAAGAAGGCTCTAGTCGGGAGAGCCCGACTAGAAGATACCCTGAACCCAGTTGCAATAAATATGTAAATTAAATTTATAATTGACTTTGGTATACTGACTTAACTTCAATCGATAAAATTAGATATCTCCGGTGTTTCTTAACCGATGTGGACGAATTTTTCAGAAAAGTTCTATCGTTACCCATTATTTCAACCCTCATTTTTATATTTCCCGAATTCGATATTTTATTGTTATCGATATTATGTGTATATCGGAAACCAGAATAGTCATCGACAATTTGAAGTAAACTTGTTCTGCTCATGGTATAGGAGAACTTAAATACAAAATCAGAAGTCTCTAGCTTTTGTAGTCTCTGAGATCCTCGCGTTCATACAGACAGACAGACGGACAGACGGACAGACAGACGGACAGACGGACATGGCTATATCGTCTCGGCTGTTGATGCTGATCAAGAATATATATACTTTATGGGGTCGGAGATGCTTCCTTCTGCCTGTTACATACTTTGCACAAAACCATTATACCCTTAGTTACCCATTTTATGGGTTAAGGGTATAAAAACTGACAAAAATCTCAACGAGCAGACTCAACAAGAATGAAGCAAACGCACATGCATGCACATTCTAAACCATTTTTACCGTTCTTTCTTTCCGCTGGCCCGCCGCCACTCCTTTAATGCACAGGCCGGTGAACGCAAAGTAGAACTGAAGCAAAGCAAGTATTGTGCTAGCTTGTCGTAGATGAGACGCACAAACTGAACAAAGTGAAAATACCCCTTGTCCCAATAGTCAATAAAACTCAAATACATAATCTTAATATACAGACAGTTTATTTTCAGTATATGAATACAAAATACGTTTCTTTAGTGTAAGTTAATTAAATTATAAACAACTTTTATTATACTCTATACCGAACGTAAAGAGTATATTGAGTTTGTGCTATGTCCGTCATGGTGTCTGTCCGTCTGTATGAACGCAACTTTTTTCCACACCCTTCAAGCTAGAGACTTGAAACTTTCCAATTCTCTTTATCTATGGGATAGTAAATTCAAGTGTCAAAATTGGGGTTCTACGATAACTGGGGGGCTGACAAATTGATAAATTCGATAACTCAAAACCGATAAATCCACATATTTCGCACATCCTTTAAGCTAGAGCTACCAAATTTGGTAAGAAGATAGCTGCTATCAACCCCTATAAAACTGCATCAAAATTTTGGAGCCACGCCCACCCATTCCGCCCCCAGCCCCCCCCCCGCATTTTAAAGTTGAAAAAGCCTATATCTCCCACAGTTTTTGAGCTATAGCCACCAAATTTGGTGCCAAGTTAGGTGACGATGACCCCCATAAAACTGCATTAAAAGTTTGGATGCCACGCCTACCGATACTGCCCTAGCCGCCCCCATCCACCCGAACGCTTTGTCAAAAACGGGAATGCGTTTATCTTCCAGAGTTGTGGAGCTAGAGCCTCCAAATTTGGTATTAAGATAGCTGGAAACGACCCCTAAAGAACTGCATCAAAGTTTCGATTGCAACTAGTGTTGGGTAAACATTGCTCACTTCGGTGAACATGTTCACTTGTTCTTTTTTTTTAAGTGAGTTAACTCACTCACTTTGCTCAGTTACTCTCTACTCACTGTTCAGTTACTCACTACTCACTTGTTCAGCTATTCAGTTGCTCACTACTCACTGTTCAGTTACTCACTACTCACTGTTCAGTTGTTATTTACTCACTGCTCATTTGTTCACTGTTCAGCTGTTCACTGTTCAATGTAATCTCATGTAAACCCCATCTAAAATAATAGCAAACCTTTTTTAATTTTTTTCTACGAAAATAAGGAACTTTAGTTAATTCAGCATTCAATGCTCATAATACTTTAAATAAAAATATAATTAAAAAAAATATTAAGAATAAAATAAAAATGAAAACTAAAAACAAATTGATTTAAATTTTGAATGTCTTGGCATTCATGGTGTGTGTATTCTGTGCACTAAAGTTATGGTGCCAATGGCAGGAAATTTGTTTAAGCTGAAATAAAGCTGAGTTAGTTTTTTGAAAGATAAATTATGTCATCTAAGTTTTTTACCTTTCAGCATCTTTTACATATTATTATGCAAAAATGTAAGGTTATTTACTTGCTTTGGCTTTAGCAGTGTTCGCCTCTTTGTGATGGTCTGTGCCGCAATCGAAAATATTCTCTCGCATGGCACTGATGTGCCCAATAAACACATGCGTTTCACCATATATTGGTATAGGTGTGGATATAGCCCCTTTCTCTGTTCCCACCATTTTAATGGATCATCCTTCCGATTTAAATACTCTTCAGAAAGGTATTTGTCCATTTCTCGTATTGATGCCGCTGTGTTGTTTGACGGCTTGCTCACTTTCTGGAAGATGTCATCGTATTCCTTCCAATTATCGTCGTCTGTTGTTTTTGGCACGATTTCTTCTTCCACGGTGTTCTCAGGAGTATCGTTTGCATGGCGCTGGATGTTTTTTTTTAATGTTAGAAACCGAGGTTTTAAAAGTGTCCTGGTTTCTAAACACTCTCCCTTTAAATCGGGGATCCAATATTGTGCTTTCCGCAAACAATGGGTTCGACTCCAAGTCCTTGAACCGGTGCTCCATCTCCTTCGTTAGTACAGTTCCCACTGCAGCGGCTGACTCGTTTAAGCCAAAACTAATGCAGGCTATCTTTTTTTGCAGAATTCCGGCCAAAACTTTCACTTTTGATAGTGTTACATTTTTTTCCGCAGAAATTTCAGTTGTAACTTGCAAAAATGGTTGCAGTATGGGTTGTACTCCTTCAATAACTTCAAAATCTTGATTAGTTAAACCCAGATCGGGTCGCAGAATCGCTGTCACCAGCATAACCGCTTCCTTTAATGTTATTAAACGTTCAAACATTTTAAACGTGGAGTTCCAGCGAGTTGGCACATCCTGAACTTATTTAATGTCCGGCAGATTTAGTTGCACTTGGGTGACCTTTAGTTTTTTATAAGCCGTTGTGCTGCGGTGAAAAAATTGGACAACTGCACTGAATTTTTTGCGGATTCCGTCTATTTGCTCCAAGCCTTTTTGAACAATAAGGTTAAGATTATGCGCGAAACACGGTATGTGCCGCCAGCTGCCCTTTTTGATTGCACCAACATTATTATATGCATTGTCTGAGGCAATCGCTGCAACTTTGTTTTGAATGTTCCATTCAACCACAACCTTTTTTAAGCGTTCTGCCAAATTTTGGGATGTATGGCTCTCCCCAACTTGTTCGCAGGACAGCATAAAAGATTTCAATGTTGTTGACTGCTGTTCAATAAAATGGGCAGTCACAGCCATAAAACTCTCACGCGCCAATGATGTCCAACAATCGGTTGTTAGGCAAACCGCAGTTGCATCAACCATTTCCTCCTTAATGATAGCCATCTGCTCTTGGCAAATTTGCGACATCAAAACGTTGGAAACCGTTTTTCGTGTGGGAAGCTTATATCCAGGGCAATGCGAGACATCCTCAATCAATTGTCGAAATTCCGGCTCTTCCACCATCCGAAGCGCATGATGACCTTTAGCGATCATTTTTACCACTTGTCTATCAATTTTTTTACTTTTGCTGGCAGTTATCGGCTTGTGGAAAAACTCGGTCACGCGTTGTTGTCTATTAATTTCTTCCCTAACATCGGCAGTCTCATCGCTTTGGCGGACAACCGGCTCCTTCGCTGTTGGGTGCTTACTTGACAAGTGCCGCCACAAGTTGCTCTGCGACTTGCTGCTCAGCACATTGCGGCAGTACTTGCATTTGGCCTCTTTATTGCCCAAATCTGTAAAGTGCTTCCATATAGCACTTTGTGGTCGAGACATTTTAAATTTTGTATATGCGTTTTTCAACAATTAAAACAAACGGGAACATTCAATTTAAAACAATGTGACCAAATGAAATACGAAAAACGGCTGCAAATTCGCCAAATCAGAGTTATATTTTTTTGATGTTTAGTTAATCATGTTTTATTTTAAAAAATATAGAAATTAATTGACATAGTTAAAAAAATAATATGTAAATCAAAACACTAAATTGTTCCACAAAATCTCTAACGGCTAAAATAAAGTTGGTATTTTTAATGTAAGCGATAGTAGTAGTGTTGGGTTGTGTTTGGTTGCTCCTTGCTCACTTGGTGCAAATGTTCCCTTGCTGAACACTGAACACAGTGAACAGCTGAACAACTGAACAGTGAGTAAAGAACAACTGAACAGTGAGTAGTGAGCAACTGAACAGTGAGTAATGAGCAACTGAACAGTGAAAAAGTGAACAACTGAACAGCTGAACATATTCACTCGCTCAGTTTAATGAACAACTCTTTTTTGTTCACTCACTCATGAGCAACCCAACACTAGTTGCAACCGACTGCAACGTTTCCACTTTTTTTTTTTAGTTATGAATGCCCTTACTGCTTACTGCTTGCTGCCATAATATAAATGAACATATAAAATATAAATACCATTAAAGTATCAAACGTTAAGCCATTTAATATCATAATTAATTACTTGTTGCTTGTCATATAAAGTCTATACCACCTTTTCTTGTTGAGCAGCAACAAGCAGATTGAGGCAAAAGTCTAAAATTGCCAATTTCAAATCTTGTGACGGCAATTCTGTTTTGCTTCTTATGTGTACACACACACACACACACACAAAAAAAAAAAAACACACACACACACAAACACAAGTTGTAAGTTTCCAAGTGCGGTCGCGATTTTATTCGCTCAAAAAAGCCTGGTCTGGCGACAATTTTGCAGCGTATTACCTGGTCCGAAAATAACAAACTGTCAGTGTGTTGTTGAGAGTGACTGGGTAGCTTACTTGGGTACTCGTTTTTATCACCGCCTGGTGCGAACCCGGTTGTTTTTGACGGTTGCGTCCTGCGGAGTCTCTATCCGAGGTGTTTGGTAGTTTGGGTAGTTTGCGTGACCTTTTGCGGGTGTGTGTTGCAGGTGCAGCGACACATTTGCAATTTCTTTGCAGTGTGCTGTTCGTGTTTTTTCGCCTAAACACACTCGCAGCTGTGCTATTTGTGCTTTACGGGTGCCCACATTATCTGCTGATCCCAGGGCTGTCAAGCTAAATCGCTTTGCAAGACGCGCCAAAAGCACCTTTTGTAAACAACAGGTGGCGCCACTTGTGTTCGGTTTGTGGCGACCCAGAAAACGCCACCTACCGGAAAACCTTCGATAGGCATACGATAGTTGAGAGAGGCGATATGAGGAAGAAGAAGAAAAAGTATCATCTCTAGCACGCGTACGACTGAAGCAGCGGTGTTTAACTTTCAGTAATATAATTATCATTATTATAACTTTTAATTAAATGAGTTTTGAATACTAAATTGTAAGGTAGCGTTTCTAAGGCTGAGGTAGCTCAGCCTCTCCAGGGCCACCTTACAAAGAAATTTGTAATTATTACCGGGACCGTAAGGCTGGGAAAAGTATAATACCATGCTTGAAAATATTTAATAGTGTGGCGGGGATGATGACAAAAAATTCACCGGTGATCCGGTGTCTACTGGTTTTCGGCAGACGAGTCAAACCGCCTCATGACTACCCTTTGCTCTCTTCCAACTTGACTGCTCCCGGTGAGAAACCAAAAGGCCGCACCAAGTTAGGAAGAGTGGGCAAATGCCGCTCTGGAGCCCCCACTCAACTAGGCCTTGGTATTGCCAAGGTATAATTTGGCTGCAGTCCCACAACGGTTGGTTAGCCACGCGCGCTATTTTTAATGGCGTCTTGGAAAAAGCAGGGGTCTGAAAGTTTCACTAATTATCTACAATAATAAATCACCGTCGCACTTTATAAATCATTTTATCTCTTTTCATCATGGTGTTAGTCTCACTAGCCCTGCCTAATCGCACCAAACTATGTGAAAGATTTGGAAAGAACAGAAAGAAAGCGAGAAGGCGGTTCGCTCGCTTACCCTGGATTTGATGATTCAACGTCGTGTGCGTGGTTGCTGCTTGTCATTGCTCTGGTCTTGCGCTGGTCGCTCCCGTGGTGGGAGGAGAGATAGGGGGGTTCTTGGCCGTGGATCCTGCCTGGGTGTTTTCTTTTCGAACTTGCTCTGTCGTTCACTTTTGATTGTTGCGCACTTGCGACTTATCACGAGCCCTGCCCTGGTGTAACTAACTAGTCAGCGGTCAAGACGGTCGCCTGCCACCCTTTTCCGTCGCTGCCGCTGCTTATGATCTGTCGCCGGCTACTGCGCGGTTGGCGTCAGAGACTCGTGCCATTCTGATGTTACCACTGCCATTGTTTCTTCGTCCCTGTCTGTTCGCTGACCTGCTTCCCACGCTGCCGGTGCCCTCGCTGTTGCTTTCGCTGTCACTTGTCGCGTGGCTCGCGCCGTTCAGCTTCCGCTGCCGATCGCGCTGCCGGCGTCTCGTGGCTCGTGCCATTCTGCCGCTGTAAGTAGCTTCGCTGTCGGCGTTTCATGTGGCTCGTTTCATTCTGCTGCTGTCGTTGTTCCTCTCTTTGTCTCCTTCCTTCCTCCGTGTCGCATCCTCTGCTGCCGCCGCTGTTACGCCGTCGCTGCTATCGTTGTTCTCGCCGTTACTGTTGATCTAATGCCCTGTCATAAATGCTTTTGTTTTGCTTACCGTGGTCAACTAGTGATATTTGGTATGTTTAAACTTAACTTGCCTATGGGCCCTTCTAAGGCTATGTATACTTATGCATACCCATTACCACTTAACTTAACTTATACTTATACTTAAAAATGTGACTCGTCACAAAATAAATAGGAAGATATCGAGCTTCCAAAGTGGTGACCCCGACAATTCAAAATCAATTTATTCTGTGCCAAAAAATTCGCAAAATATGTGTACGCTACACATTCAAATGCTTTCTGCATGTGTAATCGAAGCCTCCACTACAATTTAAGATCTGTAAAAGGTAGGAAGCTAATTTTTGAGGACAACATGACGGACGAAGGTCTGCTAGATCAAATTCCTGAGCTGCAGCGACAACTAGACGCATTGCAAGTCACTAATACGTCGCAGGCCCCGCAACCAGCAAACTCGCAACGCGTTTCACTTAACTTGCCCAAATTCACTTGTAGCAATCCGCAACTATGGTTTGCTCAGGTTTTACGATCATTCAGACTGCACAACATCAATGACGACGACGACAAGTTCGATCATGTTACTCTCAGTCTAAGTGGTGAAATAGCGCAAGCAGTCGAAAATTTGCTAATATGTCCGCCAACTGACAACAAATATGACGCGCTAAAATTGGGTCTGCTTGAAAAAATTTCTGAATCACAAGAATCAAAATTACGCCGTTTACTGCAAGGAGGAGAAACTGCTGGTCTCAAGCCATCCGAAATCGTAGCACACTTGCGCCGTCTCGCTCCGGACCCAAGCAGTGAGAGCATAATAATAAGCCTTTTTCTCGCCAAGTTGCCTACAACTCTTCGTCCTATACTTACCGTATGGGAAAAAAATTATTTAGATAAACTGGCTAGAACAGCCGAAAAAATGCTGGAAACAGTCGGCATTAATACAACATTTGCTGTCAACGCTAGCATTACACAACCTGCTGGCTCATCAGTAGCTTCTGTCTTTCACTCAGACTCATTAAAGGATGTTGCCGATGCCTTGCGCTCTCTCTCGCAAAAAGTCGATACCTTGCAAAAGGACGTTTAACGATTGCAAACAAATACTCGACATCGTAGCAACTCCCGCAACCAACCAGGTCCAGCAGCAGCCAGCAGTCAGCCCGTCGATTCCAACCAGGAAGCGTGACAGCAGATACACAACAAGCTAATCATTGCTATTACCACAAGCTTTTTGGTGACAACGCACTGAAATGCACAACTCCGTGCGCTCGCTCGTCTTTAAACTAAATGTGCTGTTGCTGAAAGGTAACAGCAAATCACAAATCAACAGCGATCCCATCGTTCCGCCAACCGGCATATTGGAACGCCGTCTTCACATTACCGATCGCACATCTCACATCAAGCTCCTGGTCGATACTGGCTCAGTAGTCTCTGTCATGCCTCGCATACTGGCTAAACAAAACTCAAAGCAGAGCAATTTACTTTTATATGCGGCAAATCAAACAGCTATCCGAACTTATGGAAACCTAATAGTAGAACTCAACATTGGGCTCCGTCGCTGTTTCATGTGGCCTTTTATAGTTGCAGACGTTCAAACACCTATAATTGGAGCAGATTTTCTATTTTTTTCAATTACTTGTCGATCTCAACAAACAATGTTTAATTGACTCAATTACGGGACTCAAAACACCGGCATGCCTCACAAATGCGAAACTCATATCAGTATCAACTTTACATGGCATGGCAACTTTTCAAAATCTTCTGCAAGAGTTTGTCGACGTGACAATGCCTACAAGGAAACTTTCCAATCAGCACGACGTCTGTCATTTCATCGTCCTCGTCGCCTATCTGGCGAAAAACTTGCAACGGCAAAAGCTGAGATCAATTTCTTGGTTAAGGAAGGAATTTGCCGACCTTCTAAAAGCCCTTGGTCGAGCCCACTTTACATGGTCAGCAAAAAGGACGGCGGCTGGCGTGCTTGGGGAGATTACCGTAAACTCAATTTGGTTACCGTGCCTGATCGCTACCCAATTGCACACATTCACGATTTTACCGAACAATTACACAGAAAAAAAATTTTTTCCACTCTGGATCTGGTAAAGGCCTACTACCAGATTTCAATGGAAGAGAACGATATCCAAAAAACAGCTGTATGAGCACCATTTGGGCTAATCTAATTCTAATACATGCCTTTTGGATTGAGAAATACATCGCAAGCCTTTTAATGCTTTATGGACAACATTTTTCGAGACATGGATTTTGTTTATTGTTACATTGACGATATATTAATCATGTCTTCTACAACTGCAGAGCACGAGGAGCATCTTCGTATTGTTCTGCAAATCTTACGCAAACATGGACTTTCCATCAACCTGAGTTAATGTCAACTTGCTCAGCCCTAGGTCCAATTCCTTAGTTATGAAGTCGGCGAGCATGGAATCAAACCTCCCACCAATTGATGGAATCGTAAAATACTCACGTCCTGCTACACTCAACGAGCTTGGTCGTTTTCTTGGCATCATCAACTACTACCGCAGATGCCTGCCAAACTCATCACAAATACAAGCGGCATTGTCAGAATTGCTGAGAAAAGTTAAAGAGAATGATCAGCGCAAGATTGAATGGACACCCAATTTAATCACAGCTTTTGAGGCCTGTAAACGCAGTATGTCCGACTCAGTACTGTTGGCACATCCTTCGTCAGACGCAAATCTCTCGTTGATCTGTGATGCATCTGATGTGGCTATTAGTGCTTTACTAAAGCAGCAAATAAACGACATTTGGCAGCCCCTTGGTTTTTTTCTCTAAGAAACTCAACAATTGTGAAAAGAGCTACAGCACATACGATAGAGAGCTTCTAGCAATTTTCGAAGCAATCAAGTATTTCAAGCACATGCTTGAAGCTCTATCATTCATCATTAAAACCGACCACAAGCCACTGATATATGCATTCAAGCAAAGGCCCGAAAAAGCGTCGCCCCGCCAAATACGACAATTGATTTATATTTCTCAATTCTGCACGTCAATCGTTCACATCAAAGGATCAGAAAACGCCATTGCCGATGCATTTTCACGACTATGCGCAATATCTATGCCATAAGCAGTAAAATTGAACGAAATTGAAAAGGCTCAAGCTGTTGATTCCGAACTAACAGAGCTTCTCCAAGGCAACACGTCTTTGAAGCTGCAACAAATGCGCTATGCAGACAACGTTTCATACTAGGATACTTCTACGACATCAAATCTTTGCGTTTGTCCACGGCTTATCGCATCCCAGTGGCAGGGCAACTCTACGACAATTACATCAAAAGTTCATCTGGCCGTCGATGATTAAGGTATGACTAATTGGTGCAGAAATTGCCTACCATGTCAACGCGCCAAAATCAGCATAACACAATCATCTGGTTCCTAACAAAATAGAAGTCCCCAATGGCAGATTTGATCATGTGAATCTGGACATCATAGTTATGCCACAAGAATTAAATCTTTGGTACTGTTTAACCATAATCGATCGCTTCACTCGCTGGACGGAAGCAGTTCCACTCTCTAAATTTCAGCAGAAACGGTGGCGAATGCTTTCTGGGCGCAATGGATAGCACGTTTTGGAGCACCTTAAACCATCACCACAGATCAAGGCACTCAGTTTGAATCGGCCGTGTTCAAGGAGCTTGCCCACATCGTTGGCAGCAAACATATACACAACAAGTTACCACCCACAGTCAAATGGTCTTATTGAGAGATGGCATCGATCATTAAAAAGTGCTTTGATGTTCAACACAGAAATTCCATGGCCTAAACTCTTGCCCACGGTTTTGCTTGGCCTTCGCACTTGCTATAAACAAGACCTGCAATCATCTGCTGCAGATATGCTTTACGGAACGCCAATCCGCTTTCCCAATGAATTTTTTGACGATGTGGATGCAACCACCAATTCTTCGGATTTTATCATCAACTCTCGCGAACACATGCGACTCATCAGACCAACCGCTGCAGCCGACCATATAAAGCATAAAATGTTTTTAATCAAAGGCTCGAAGACTGCACACATGTTTTCATAAGAACTGACTCCGTAAGACAACCGTTGGAACCCCCGTACACTGGACCTTTTGAAGTAATTCAACGCCAAAATGGTCGCGTTTTCACACTAAAAATTAAAGGCAAAGAAGTAGCCGTATCTGTCGAAAGACTCAAACCCGCTTTCATTGTCAAGGATTACCAATTATTAGATAAAAAACAACACAACAAAAACAACGCAGCACTTTCAACATCATCACTAGAGAGGGTCTAAGGGTCATATGTAGATATTTTCTCGTTCTAGGTCTAAGGGTCATGGAGACTTACAATTTTGACATATCGTTAATAGAATTAAGTGTTATATATTTTCTTAGGATTTAAGTCACACATTGTTCTAAGTGTAATATCACCCTTTCATCTTCATCGATTTGAGTGGCTGTTTAAATTAAGTTAAGTTACCGGTGGCAGAGGAGAAGACCAGAAACGGCGCAGCAGAGAGGACACGAGCCAACAGCAGAGAAAAGAAACAACAGCGGCCGAGGCCTGGCGCGCATATCAAACGCCGGCAGCAGAAAAGAAACAACAACAGAGCAGCAGGGAAAACACCGGCAGCAGAGAAAACAATAACAACAGCAGAGGCCTGGTGCGCATACCAAACGCCGGCAGCGGAGAAGAAAAACAGTAGCAGAGGCTTGGCACGAGCCTAGCCAACGCCGCAGCAGAGGCCTGGCACATGCCGAAAGCGTGGGCAGTGACGCCCGCAACTGCAGCGCAGCCGAGAGCGAAGTGCAGCGAAGGGCTACGATCGCCTCAACGAGCAAACGCCGACATCAGTTAGTTTTCACAACAACAAACACACAGGCCGCCAAGGAAACAACACCACAAATTTGCACACGAGGAGTCAGGGTAAGCGACGCTGCGGTGGCCAAATATTCTTTTGTAAGACTAGTTTGGTGCGAGTAGGCAGGTTACATAGGGTAGCATTCGTAAACAATAAAAGAGAATAACATTATAACGAAATGAAAGTGAAACGAACAGACAGGGGTTGTTACACTGCCAGAAGGCTTTGTCACTCACCACCGGAAGAACCGGTCTCGTTTTCAGGTTTGTCCCGTCCTACGAAACAGGCCAAGACTTTTTCTAAACACGGCGTTTTCTTATATCCACAATCCAACAGTCCCAGCACTATACTTTCTTGTAGGGTGGCCCTAGAGAGGCTGAGCTGCCTCAGCCTTTGAAAAGCTACCTTACAGGTGGCGCCCGAGCAGGGACTCTGGGATTGTTAGTTTAACTAGATTTTGGAAGGATTACGTCGAAATAGTGTCAAAAGCTAGAGTGAAGAAAAGGGTTGTGATTTTTCATTAGGGATTTCAGCCGTGGTGGTCCTACAGGGGTGCGCGCATAACGGCAATAAGCCGCGGTCCGACTGGGTTGTCGGCATAGCGTGGTTGCGAAAGGCGCTTATATATATATGCGCACTTATGTTCTAAGGCGGCTAAAAAACGCCGTTAGTTTTTGTGTGCTGTCGTTTTGGGTTATGCAGCTGCACACGCTGGCACGTACGTACAGTTTTAAGCACTACGCATATACATACAGTGTGCGCAGTTTCGGTTTATTTTCGAGTTTTGGTTTAGTTGGTTACATGAACACATGTGTATTATGTTTTTAAATGCCGGCACATGGACACAGTTTTGCAAACACTGATGTACCCACAGACGCATGTGTACAGTTTGACCAGCGTTGGTCCAGGTTTTGTTTTGCGCGCTGGGGCATGCACTTTTTGCAAATCGCCCAGCTTTTCAGGCGCAGATAAATAATCAAACACGTGGTTACAGTTTGAGGGGAATTGCTCGAAAAATTTGTTCGTTTCCGGTTTGCACGAGGTGCTAGGTTTTACAGGCATTTTTTTCAGGTAAAGGTCCGTTTCCAGTACAGCGAAAAAAAATTTCTCACACAAAATCGTCGTAGCAGGAATTGTTTTTTTTTGGCTACGTGTGTTCTAGGTATCCAGCAACGTAGCAAAAAATACTAAACTGCTTATCGATAGTATCGATTTATTTAATATGTACACACTGGCGCTGGGCGCAGGACAGCAAACACATTTTGTAAAACGTTTATATAAACTTATAAATAATAATGGAAAGAAAAACCAAAAAACGGGTGGAAAATTTTATTCACGAGGGGAAGATTTTGCTTATTAAATCAGTCGAGTCGCGACCATGCCTTTGGAGGTTGACAGAAAAAAAAAGGTTTGACTTTATTTCGGTGAGACAGACATGGGAAATAATTGACACTGCAACAAAATATGCTACCAACAACGGACTAAGCATATTCGCACTATTTATCTTTTATTTTGTGTTTGTGGGTTTGTTTACTTTTTAAACTTGATGCCTTAGTGTGACCATGTATCTCTTAAGCCATATAAGGCAAAATGCCATATTTTTACCACAAATTAGTGGACTATGGTCACACTATAAAATCTTGTGCCCACGCTTCCAAAATATATCACAAATTCCTGCCAGGAATCTTTTATTGTACTGGAACCGGACCTTAAAGGGCAGAGGCATGCAGGCGTGAAACACGAGGTTTTTCTTAGGTTCGCAGGGTCTATAGATTAACAATTTCGGAGATACGACGAGGAGCAGAGAGAGCGAGCAGGAGAGAGGTTTTGTGGGAATCGCATCCACGAATGTCGAGCGAGAGAGAGGCGGGCAGCGCAGCGTTCGTGAACTCTCGCCTACGATCGTCCGCATTAAAAAAAAAAAAATCCCCATAAATTGAGCTGCACGACACAACCAGAGCGCAGTCGACCCAGAGTCATTCAACAGTGAACATCGTGTAATAAATATTATTTCGAGATTTATTAACAACAGGGCAACCAGAATCAGAAGCAGGATACCACGAGTATACACCAAGGATACTAGTACACTAGGACAAGGCACAGGATACCACCAGTATGCAACAAGGATACTAACACACGAGGACAAGACACAGGATACCACTAGTATACCTCAAGGATACTAGCAAACCAGGAGAAGGCACAGGATATTCCTAGTATACAACAAGCAAAGCACAGGATTCAGGACACGAAGCAAAGGCTACGTATAGAAGCATGGTTGGAGTAGCGTGGATCTCGTACCGGCGCAAGGCAGAGCTGGAAGCTTTTGCTGACGAGTTCGGGTTTGAACGTGATGGCACCGTGGAGGAACTCCGAGGCCGCATGTCTGCCTTTGTGAGCCGCGGGGGTCACTCGACTACCATCCAGGCTCGCTTAGAAGAACTGGAGGCCACCTGAGGAAGAGCACGGACGCTCGACCCTAAGTCAGAGGCCCAACAGCGATCGCGGAGCCCATCGCCTACTATGAGTGGAAACGAAGACCAAGCAGAGGAACTCACATCAGAGAACTGAGACTGGTTCCGCACGAGTCACCTGCAGGGTGAGCCATGGAGCGTGTTCCGTAGGGAATTCTTGGATTTCTTCCTACCCCCGCGGTACTACCAGAGACTGGAGGATGAGATCAGGATGCGCTACCAGAGGCAAGATGAGGGATACAAGCAGTATCTCGTGGACATCCGCCTCATGATGAACCGCGCCGGGTACTCGGAAGCGCAGAAATTAGAGCGCGTGTACGAAAACCTTCTTCCAGAATTCAATTTGTACGTACGACGCATGGATTTCCGCACTTTCTAGCAACTAACGCAGCTGGTGATCAACTTCGAAGTCACCCGGGAACGAGAGCAGCAACGTCAGGCTAGGAACAAGACTGGATCAGCAGCCGGGCCAGAGCGGGAAACTGGAGCAACAAGCCCCAAGCGTGGCGCCCAGTGGAAAGCATCACAATTGACAGTGGTTCCAAACGAGGGAAATAATCGAGGTAAGCAAAAAAATGCTAACAACGAGCAACCGGCGGACATGCGCGATGCGTGCCGAAATTGCGGAGTACATGGACACTTTGCCCGAGAATGTCGTGGAACTCGCATTCTATTCTGCTGGAATTGTGGTCGCCGAGGAGTGGGGACCATCGACTGTTGCCTGGCCAAGGAGACGGGAAACGCCCAGCGCCCCTCATCAAACACAGGACAGATGGGAGGGCAGACGAGCGAGTCCTGGGACTAGCGGGTGTCATCCGTCCGCGGGATGGCCGGCTTGTCGCCGAGACAAGCATCGATGCTGAGGTGATGGTAGCTACGCTGGACACGGGGACCACACGTAGTTTCCTCAGCGAGCAGAAGGTGTGGCTCATCGAGACCCCGGCTAACAGAAGAACAGTGAGGACCATAATAGCTCTGGCAAATGGGACAAGGATGGAGCTAACACGAGCAATTCAAGCAGACGTACAACTCGGTTAATCACGGGCTAGCATTCTGATGCTAGTATTACCATCTGGATTGGACTTGGGGAGGCGTTCTTGGCCCACCACTGCCGAGAGCTACCCAACGGAACCCGTTTCGCAGCGAATCAAGAGACCAGAAGACCGAGGCGGAACTAGTATCACTTGCGACACTAGCCAGCATCACAGACGCAACTTTAGCAGAACGAAGTGCAAGCCCAGCAGAGCCAATAACATCATGGGTACAGGAATTTCTGGACAAAGAACTGGCAAAATTCGACGGAATGACCGGCGTGTCAAACATCACGGAGCATGTGATAGTGATGCGCAACGACCGCCCGATCAAACAGCGATACTATCCGCGAAATCCAGCAATGCAAGCAATCATCCATGCGCAAGTGGACGAGTTGCTAAGGGATGGATGCATCGAGCCTTCCAAAAGCCCGCACAGTGCCCCGATTGTGTTGGTGGGCAAGAAGAATGGAGAAACTCGCATGTGTGTGGACTTTCGCCAACTCAACGCAAGATCAGTACCGGATGCATACCCCCTGCCGAGGATAAATTCCATCTTGGAGGAGTTGCGGAACGCTAAGCATATTAGCACACTGGACTTAAAAAGCGGGTATTGGCAGATACCCAAGGCCAAGGCAAGTCGGGAATGCACCGCGTTCGCCGTACCAGGACGAGGGCTTTTCCAATGACGAGTCATGCCATTTGGACTCCACTCGGCGCCCGCCACATTCCAGCGAGCACTCGACAGCGTCATCGGTGTGGACATGGAACAACACGCATTCGCATATCTCGATGATAGTGTCCCACCTGGTGCCAAGCAATAATTCCACAACGGGTCCTATTGCTGGCCCATTAATGGTTTTTAACTCGCCAGCTAGAAATCCTAGTAATAACTTAACCACCGTTCACTCTCTACCAGCTAACAATCCTTTACTAGTGCCCTGCGATTCGACAGCTTGTGTGCCTAGTAATCTTACTGTAGGTACAGCCGGGGCTCCCAAGCCTCTTGTTGTTGTGCCACTTACTAAATTTTTATTTGTGTCCAGGCTGGCATCCGATACTTCATCGGATGATGTTTCACCTTACGTTAAAAGTAAAATTGATTCTCCCCTTATTATTGTTGAGAAGTTTAAATTTAAACACGCCCGAAGTATATCTTCTTTCAAGTTAAGCGTGCCGCCTGAACTTTTTTCGAAAATTTGTTCGGAAAAATTCTGGCCGCAGCAGCTTGTTGTAAAGGAGTATGAGAATAGGCGAATTAATAATAATGTGGGCATTACGATTAGTAGTGCACCGCCTGTTTGCCACCCAGTTGCCTCCACCTCGGTGGCAAAAAAACTAACAAAACTACTTAGTTTGGCCTATCAAAACATTAGAGGCTATTAGGATTTATGCGCAGGTAAATAAAACACACAATTATTAAACTTCAATATGCAATTCACTTTAATTGTTTTCTATTCTTTTCGATGTGCACAACTTGTCGCTTTCATATATAGAAAAAGAAAGAGGAAAGAACAAAAGGCAATAACGACGCCGCGCTTCAATGCGCACAAGAAAGATCCCGTTATGTTGTCAGAGATCTATGTATTTATTGTAAGCATGCATATGTGAATTTCCAGAAAGAGCGAGTTGTTGAAATAATGTTTCTGCAACACTGTTGCAGCAGCAGAGTAATTTTATGTATATATAAATTCACATTTCGCAACACGCCTCCTCAATAAATACATAGGTCTCCAAATAATAAAAAATAATAAATAAAATTAATTCATTGATAATCAATTACATTTAAATTTCGACAAGTTATGCGTCTGGGAGTAATACAATATTCATGATCCAGCATTTGCTGCTAGAGTTGGGGAAAGCCCAGAAAAACCCAACTAGATCATGTAAACTAAATTCTAAAGATTAAAAATTGACATTTCATTCAACGAAATTAAATTATTCGGTAAAATTCAAAGATATTTCATAGAAATTAAAATTATAAGAAAAATTTACATACTAAGTTGTAATTTAAACTTTCAAAAATTAAATTCAATTCAAAAAAAAAAAATTCATAAAAATAATAAGACGGAGATGAGAGTCAGTCAACAATGATTGTATAGACCCATCTGTAATCGCAGTCGCATGAACTTCTCAGCTGGTAGGGGCTTCGTAAGAATATCTGCTAGTTGTTAATCTGTGGAAAGACACTCAACAATAATTAATTTTCGTTCTATTTGTTCTCGGGAAAAATGGTAATTTATATCAATGTGCTTTGATCGTTTATGGCAAGTTGGATTGTTGGCTATACTAATGCACTCTTTCTTCAGTTAGATCAAATTTAATGCTTGTTGCTAATGAATTCAACCACATTGCCTCTCTAACTGCTTCGAATAAAGCCATTTACTCCGCTTCTGTAGAAGAAGCTGCAACTGAACTCTGTTTTTTAGTATTCCAGGAAATTAAACAAGAATCAAACATTTTAAGTAAATAACCAGTAATGCATTTTCTATCAGTTTCGTTTCCTGCCCAATCGGAATCAACATATCCGACAACATTGTTTTCGTGACTTAAATTTTTCACGAACGTAAGTTGAAGATCAACTGTGCCTTTCAGATACCTTAATACTCGTTTAAGGCATTGCCATAATTCCTTATTGTTTTTGTTGGTATATCTGCTTAAAATACAAACTGCAGTACTTAAATCAGGGAGTGTACATAACATAATGTGCATTAGGCAACCGATTAAATTTCTACACGGGGCGTCATAAATGTCATCAGAGTTCAAAGCCTCATAGTTCAACTTGCTTGGAAGTGGAGTACTAACAGGATGGCATTCATCCATATTGAATTTCTTTAATACATTGTCAATATAGGCAGATTGACTTAATTCAATTACATTTTCATGTCTTTCTATTTTAATGCCAATGAAATATTTTATTTCTAATAAATCTGTCATTCTAAATTTTTTCATTAAATAAGATTTAAAATTTGACAACTTCTCCATGCTCTCTGTTGCTATTACTAAATCATCTACATACAAAAGAACATACATATTTTTGAGAATATTCCCAAAATCACGAATTAAGATGCAACGATCTACAGCTGAATTAACAAAACCAGCATCTTTTAAAGCTTTTTCAAAAACTTCAAACCAACATCTTGCCGCTTGTTTCAATCCATAAATGGCTTTGTTTAATTTACAAACTTTATCACTTCCAAGTGATATGCCTTGAAGAACAATCATGTAGATTTCCTATTTAAGCGTATCATTTAAGAATGCAGTTTTCACATCCATGTGGTGAACTTTAAGATCAAATTGGTTTGCTAAGGAGAGAATGAATCGAAAGCTTGTAATTCTAGCAACTGGAGCAAAATTCTCATCTTAATCTACTAGATATTCTTGAGTGAAGCCGAGCAACAAGTCTAGCTCTGTATTTTGCTGGGTTGCCAGATGCATCAGTTTTTATAGTAAAAACCCATCTACAATCAACTATATTCTTCCCTTGTGGTCGTTGCACAATATACCATGTTTCATTATATAAATGAGAATCAAGTTCTTCCTTTATAGCTTTTTCCCAGCAATTTTTGTCACTCCGACTTCTAATTTCATCATAAGACTTGGGAATGTCACTAAAACAAATATGTGCATTTAATAAGCAACGGTCAATTAATCGTTAAGGAACCTGTGGCTTATCCTTCAACCTTTCACTTCGTCTTATTTCAATTTCATCTGAAATTATTTGAGAAGTTGGTAACTCTTCATTAACTGAGTCAAGTGTTAAATCAGCATTGTCATTTGTTGTTGTACTAGGCTGTTTGTCTAATACGAATGTATCAGAATTTCTTTCCATACTCTCATTCTGGAAATTTGACTCATTATTTTCCGATTCTGTATTCGGATAATACTGTAGAACATTCATACTTTCATTCTGGAAGCTTTCTACCTGTTCCATACTTTCATTCTGGAAGCTTTCTAGCTGTTCCTTACTTTCATTCAGGAACTTTGAGTCATCCACTACAGTCCTAGTATTAACCATATTAGTCTCATCAACAACAACATCTCTAGCCACTATGAATTTTCTTGATTCAGCTTCCCATAATTTATATCCGTTTGGCATATAGCCAAAAAGAATACCCTTTATTGACTTTTCGTCAAATTTCCTTTTTCTAAGCTCATTATGCACATATACTGTTGCACCACATACTTTCAAATACTTTAAATTTTGTTTCCTATCATGCCACATTTCATATGGAGTTTTCTTTTCCTTTAGCGCTGTACTTGGAGTTCTATTAGTTAGAAATGTTGCTGTCAAAACAGCTTCTCCCCAAAAAATTTTAGTAATCTTAGCGCCGCTAACCATGGCCCTGGCTTTTTCAGTTATTGAACGAATCATTCGTTCAGAAATTCCATTTAATTGCGGAGTATGTGGGACAGTCAAGTGGTAAGTGATGCCTTTCTCAACACAATACTCACGCATTTCATTTGACAGATATTCTCTTCCGTTATCAATGTATAAATTGACAACTGTGACGAGTCACATTTTTATGTAAATATGTAAGTAGGAATAAGTAGGAACAGTAAGGGTCTGGAAGACATATGTATATATTTTCTTAGTAATTAGCAATAAGGGTTACGAAGACATTTGTATATATTTTCTTGTTTTAGGTCTAAGGGTCATGAAGACATATGTAGATATCTTCTCGTTCTAGGCCTAGGGGTCATGGAGACTTACATTTTTTGACATATCATTAGTAGAATTAATTGTGATAATATTATGAAGTCACACATGTTCTAAGTGTGATTTCACCCTTTCATCTGGGTCTGGAAGACATATGTATATATTTTCTTAGTAATTAGCAATAAGGGTTACGAAGACATTTGTATATATTTTCTTGTTTTAGGTCTAAGGGTCATGAAGACATATGTAGATATCTTCTCGTTCTAGGCCTAGGGGTCATGGAGACTTACATTTTTTGACATATCATTAGTAGAATTAATTGTGATAATATTATGAAGTCACACATGTTCTAAGTGTGATTTCACCCTTTCATCTTCATCGATTTGAGTGGCTGTTTAAGTAAAGTTAAGTAACCGACGGCAGAGGAGCAGCAGAGAGGGCACGAGCCGACAGCAGAGAGAGGAACAACAGCGGCCGAAGCCTGGCCCGCATATCAAACGCCAGCAGCAGAAAAGAAAACAACAACAGCAGAGGCCTGGCACGCATACCAAACGCCGACAGCAGAGAAGAATAACAACAGCAGCAGAGGCCTGGCGCGCATACCAAACGCCGGCAGCAGAGAAGAATAACAACAGCAGCAGAGGCCTGGCGCATATAAAACGCCGGCAGCAGAGAGGGACAACAGTAGCAGAGGCTTGGCACGAGCCTAGCCGACGCCGCAGCAGAGGCCTGGCACGAGCCGAAAGCGTGGGCAGCGACGCCCGCAACTGCCAGCGCAGCCGAGAGTGAAGCGCAGCGAAGGGCTACGATCGCCTCAACGAGCAAACGCCGAAGTTAGTTACGCTGGGGCCAAGCAAGGGTAAAGTCGCGATCGCTGCGAGAGAGAAAAGAAATTTAAAGGGTGACAAATGCGCAATTGGCAACAAGCAGAGGAACCCAGAACAAAATGCCTGGCAAGGACAAAACACCAACGCAGCCACGGATTCCCACGACGACAAACACACAGGCCGCCAAGGAAACAACACAACAAATTTGCACACGAGGAGTCAGGGTAAGCGACGCTGCGGTGGCCAAATATTCTTTTGTAAGACTAGTTTGGTGCGAGTAGGCAGGTTACATAGGGTAGCATTCGTAAGCAATAAAAGAGAATAACATTATAACGAAATGAAAGTGGAACGAGGTGCTATTAATTGGTGAACTAAAAAGTTACAAAGATTTCGGAAATCAGTGCAAAGTGCGAACAGTACGTGTGGTAGCCCACCGTTTGAGACTCCGTTGGCAGGTCGCTTGGTTAATACCGCGCCGGCCCGCGCAGTCTCAAATGGCGCATGCCTGGCTCCGAACTTGGTGCAGCCTAGGTAATACCAGGGGCATTCGAGCCGGAGCAGACAGGGGTTGTTACACTGCCAGAAGGCGTTGTCACTCATCACCGGAAGAACCGGTGTTGTTTCAGGTTTGTCCCGTTCTACGAAACACGCCAAGATTTTTTTCTAAACGCGGCGTTTTCTTATATCCACAATCCAACAGTCCCGGCACTATACAAATTTCTTTTAGGGTGGCTGGAGGGACTGAGCTACCTCAGCCTTTTAAAAGCTACCTTACACCTTCGATAAGCGTACGATATTTGTGAGAAGCGATATGAGGAAGGAGAATCAAAATTATCAACTCTAGCACGCGTACGACTGAAGCAGCGGTGTTTAACTTTCAGTAATATAATTCTCATTATTATAACTTTTAATTAGATAAGTTTTGAATACTAAATAAATAGGAAGATATCGAGCTTCCCAAGGTTCTTGTATCGACTAAGCGTGCGGTCTACACTAACAGTTGCATACCTTCGTGGGCAGCAATGTAGTGTAGCACAACGAACAGGCGTGTTCTTTGCTAAAGAGACTCCTAGCAATTAGGTACTAAAGGCCACGGAACTGGTTATACCGAACCCTCTCCTGCAGTGGCGGTGCACTTTGAGGGGGCTCTGGTGACCGAAACGGGGCGGTATAACCCCCACCGGCTAAACCAAAGGGAAATCTTTGTTCACCGGGGGATTGCTATCAGAGTTCGTAGCAAAGTAACCGCAACAACTCTAGGATGGCAGAGGAGTCGTCGCCCCTCTTCCGAAAGCCGGTGTTGGCGCGATCTCCACCATCGATACAGTCGTGGCTGGGCTTAACTCTGCCTCACGTAGTGGCTGTGCCTCCGGCAATGGCGGCAATGGAGGCATATTCACCGGGGCCTTTGGTAGCGGCTGTTGAGCGACCAACGGTACAGGGAGCTGGTAGCACGGCGATAGCAGCCCACCCACCCAGGTCTCCCGTTAACCTAAGCAGCATCCTAGCGCAGATGGGGGCTTGCATAGATGGAATAAGTGCCCGGCTTGACACCAAGAGACACATTAATAATCTGGAGCGCGAAGAGCTGGCAATATAAGTGGACTTGCAAAGGCAAGCTATGAGCTGTCTGGGTTCTGCAGCAATTGAGAAGGCCGTCCAGACAACGCCAACGGTTGAGGGCGGCTCCAATAGAGTTGCTAGGAGTATACATGGTTTGGTGGTACAAGCCAAGGGTACACCGAAACGCTTGCGCGATGTTTCGACTTCTCGCCGCACTACACCCCCAAAAAGGAGCAAGGTGACTGCGACTGCGACTGCAAGCACGCAAAATCCTGTGTCAGCCGCCAAAATGTGCCCTAAGCACAAGAAAAGGTGAAAAGACGACTGACCACCGGGAAGCTGGTAAGCACGCCAAATGGTGAAAGTCCTGCAGCTCAGCCTTAACCACTGCGTAGCTGCACAAGCTTTGCTGGCGCAACTCATTCTTGATGAGAACATCGATGTCGCCATGCTTAGTGAACCTCATCATCAGACGTCATCTCACCGCGGGTTGTGGGCCTCTGACAGCTCTGGAAAGGCTGCTTTGTGGAACTGTGGCGATCAGCAGCCCCCTTCACTCACACCCTAGTCTCTGACAGCTTTGTTCGAGTTAAAGTAGGCGGTCTGTGGCTCTACAGTTGTTACTTGGCGCCCAGTCTTACGATCGAAGCCTTCGAGGCGGTGACGTTGGAAATTGCAGGGGACGCAAGGGCCCGTAGCAACGTCATAGTTGCTGGCGACTTCAACGCGTGGTCTACGGAGTGGGGCAGCTCGTCGACGAATACCAGAGGAACCATCCTCGTAGAGTCGATGGCAATTTGGACTTGGTTCTCCTCAACACTGGCACAATAAATACGTTCAACAGGGGTAGCGCTGGGTCAATCATCGACCTGACCTACGTTAGCAATTCACTCGCCCGCACGGCCCAGTGGCGTATAAGCGACTGCTACACTGGAAGCGACCATGAGGCCATCGTTTTCTGCAATCGCTGGAAAGGCCACCCTCTGGAAAAGCGTTCCGTGTTAAATCTTCATCGACGCCATCTCACGAATGGCAGCAGGTGGACCGGCGCTGGTTATGGTGGAACACATAGCTGAGCAATTGGACGCTAATTGTGCTGCAAGCATGCCCTTGTGTAAGGCCTATAAACGCCATCATACCAGCATGTTCTGGTGGAATGAGAATATCGCCAGGGCAAGACGGGTATGCCTGAGGGCGAGAAGGCGCTTTCAGCGAACAGCGCGTAGGGACTCGAGCACAACACGATCACTGCAGTTGGACAATAAGTCAGCAAGGGCAGTTCTAAACAAGTGCAAACGTTGCAGTCGCACGCAACCGACTGTGGTATAATCGATACCATTATTAAAACCGGTAAGAACAGGCCTGATTGCAAAGGGGTACGGATGCGACAGGGGTGTACGCTGCCTTGAAGATTCTCCGATGCATTCCACCAGCTGTCTTCGTTGCAAATTTGTTGACTCTAGCTCAAAGTTTGTAAAGGGTGGGGAGAGGGAGGCTGGGGGCGTTATGGGTGGGTGTGGCATCCAAATTTTTGATGAAGATCTTTGTGGAATGTCAATGGCTATCTTCTTGTTAATCTACCTCAAAGTTTGTAAAAGTGGGGATAGGGAGGCTGGGGGTAATTTGGGTGGGTGTGGCATAAAAATTTTTGATGCAAATCTTTGTGGAATGTCAATTGCTATCTTCATACCAAATTTTGTGAATCAAGCTCGCAATTTGTAAAAAGTGGGGAAAAAAGGGCTGGAGGCGGTATGGGTGGGCGTGGCATCCAAAGTTTTGCTGCAGATCTATGTGGAATGTCAATTGCTACCTTTCTTCCAAATTTGGTGACTCTAGCTCAAAGTTTGTAAAAAGTGTGGAAAGGGGAGATGGGGGCGGTATGGGTTGGTGTGACATCCAAATTTTTGCTGCAGATCTATGTGGAATGTCAATTGCTACCTTCATACCAAATTTGGTGACTCTAGCTCAAAGTTTGTAAAAGGTAGGGAAAGGGGGGTAGAAGGGGTGCGCTTGGCTCCAAGACTTTGACGCAGTTTTTTGGAGGTCGTTACTAGCTATCTTCCTACCAAATTGGGTGGCTCTAGCTCCACAACTCTCGAAGATACACGCATTCTCGTTTTTGACGAAGCGTTGGGGCAGCTGTGGGTGGCTAGGGCGGTATTTGTGGACGTGGCATCCAAACTTTTGATGCAGTTTTTGGGGAGTCATCATCGCCTATCTTGGCACCAAATTTGGTGACTCTAGCTAAAAAACTGTGGGAGATATAGGCTTTTCTGATTTCTAAATGCGGGGGGGCAGGGGCGAAATGGGTGGGCGTGGCTCCAAAATTGTTGATGCAGTTTGTTGGGGGTTGCTAGTAGCTATTAGCCCACCAAATTTGGTAGTGTTCGCTGCAAGGAAATATGTGGATTTCTCGGGTTTAGGTTATTGAATTTATTGATTTGCCAGCCTCCCAATTATCGTAGAACCCCCATCTTGACACTTTAATTTACTATCCCATAGATAAAGAGAATTGCAAAGTTTCAAGTCTCTAGCTTCAAGGGTGTGGAAAAAAGTTGCGAACATACAGACGGACAGACGGACGGACGGACACCATGACGGACATTGTACAAAACCAATATACTCTTTACCTTCGGTATCGAGTATAAAAACACAATCAGGGCCATTAAAAAAGATTGCTTTCTCAAGTTTTGCGACTCGGCGGACAACGATCCCTACAGGATGGTAATCAAGCGCATTGTCAGAGGCAGAGGCGATGCGCCAATGGAGTTCGCTCGAGTGAGGGACATAGTGGAAGCCCTTTTTCCTCAAAGAATTAGTCCACTACCACCTGTTCATGGACCGTCCACATTTGAAAGCTTCATTCCGGTCACGGTGAAGGAGATGGAGATTGCTGCACGCAAGCTTATCGCCAACAAGGCCCCGGGTCCAGACGGTGTGTCAAGCCTCTGTGTGAGGATAGCAATCACCTTGCAGAGTTGTACTCTAAGAGCCTGCGCGAGGGTACTTTTCCGGAGAGGTGGAAGGTACAGCAACTTGTGCTCTTAACCATGACAGACAAGCCCCCTGATGACCCCTCGGCATAAAGGCCCATTTGCCTCATAGATAACAGTAGCAGGGTCCTGGAGATTCTGATCTGTGATAGGCTGGACGATGCCGTACGGAACGTTGGTGGTATATCGCCTTTCCAGTATGGTTTCAGAAAGGCAAGGTCAACTACTGACGCCATTAATTCGGTGGTCAGTATAGCGTCTGAGCCTTTCGCCGGCAGCCGCTGGAGTTTCGGCAGTAAGCACTACTGTCTTGTCGTGACCATCGACGTGAAGAATGCCTTGGTACTTGGATGCTTTGGTACTATTTAGGTTTTTAAATTACCTATTAGCGATCGTGAGGAGCTATTTTGAAAACCGAATCCTTCAGTATCAAACGGAAGAGGGTGAAAAGGAGTACGCTGTCTCTGCAGGAGTTCCCTAAGGATCTGTTTTAGGTCTTCTCCTGTGGAACATCATGAATGATGGCATACTTCGAATTCAGCTACCAGAGGGGGCTACCACAGTTGGCTACGCTGATGACGTCGCCTTAGTTATGGTGGCTAAGGATTTACGGCGAGTCACAGAGCTCTGTAATTGGTGCAAAGATGCCGTGACGCAATGGTTGTCATCAGTGGGACTACAGTTGGCTGTTCATAAGACGGAGGTGGTGCTCATCAGCAGCAGAAAAAATTTGGAATGTGTTGATTTCACGGTGGATTGCGTCACAATGAGCTTTAAAAATTGGATCCGCTACCTAGGCGTGATCATTGACAAGCGCCTCAGGTTCGGAGAGCATCTCGCGTTTGTCCATATATTTTTTTTTAAATTATTTATTTTTATGTATTGGTTATTAAAAAATATTGTGTGAAAATATATTGGTAATAATAAAAATGTTTGTAAAATGTACAGAGTGTATTAAACATTATTTAATGTCATAAAAAGATAATATACTTATGTTTATATATGTATATCATTTCTTGCAAATATAGTTTAGAATGCAAATTAATATTAGTAAATATTATTATTATTTTTTTTATATTAAAATGTGAAAAACGTTGTTTAATTCAACAATAATGCAGTATACATATGTATGGCCATACTAAAAATATTTATGAAATAAAAATTTTTACCATATCCTTATGAATTTTTTGTTGTTTATTTTATTGTCTTTTGTTTATCTATCATTACTCGTGCTCTTTTATATGCTTGCTCTTATCTAAACTTTGATTTCTTAGCGTAGTTTTCTATGTTATCTAATGGTTCTGTATATACCAAAAACTAACTCATAAGGACAATAATTGTGTGCTATAGTGGGGGTCGTGTTGAAACAATATTCGAAATATGGAAGCCATACATCCCAGTCTGTTTTATCAACCGAGATATACAGGGTTGCCCATATTCGACGGACCTATGTTTTTTTTTTTTTTAAATCAAAGAAAAAAAAAATTTGGCGGTTGGCAATCTTAATCATTTAATTTTTTCCAAGTAAATTTGTTTACATTAATTTTTGAATATGATCCAAATCACCACTTTTCGACATCAAACGGCCCGGAAACAATTTCTTCAGAAAATCGATTGTTATGCGACTTGTGTGCGGTGGAGCGCCGTCTTGTTGAAACCAGAACTGCCTCATACGCTTTCGACGAATAATTGGCATCACAAAATTGGTCATCATGTCGCGATAACGCTCCTGGTTGATGGTAACAGCATGGCCACTTTCATTTTGGAAGAAAAACGGCCAATGACCGTTTTCGCACTAACGCCGCACCAAACTGTGACTTTTTCGCCATGAAGAGGCACTTCTTGAATCTCCTGAGGATTTTCAGTGGCGTAAATACGGCAATTTTGCTTATTTACGGTCTCATTCAATGTGAAATAGGCTTCATCGGACATGATAATTTTGTTCCAAAATTGCTCGTCATCTTCGGCCATTTCGATGACTCTTTGGGCCCATTCCAATCGACGAGGCTTGTCCGCAGGCAACAATCTTTGCGTCAATTGAATTTTGTACGGGAACAAATGCAAATCAACGCGAATAATCCGTTGTAAAGAGGACCGAGCCATGCCCAACTGCTGAGAATGGCGTTTTTGGGATGTTCTTGGGGACCTCTCAACACTGGCTCGTACGGCAGCGATATTCTCGGCCGATCGCCTTGGCCGACTTTTATTTGGCCTCTTCGGATTAGAAAGAGCCTCACCAGTCGAAAATTTTTCGTATAAACGCTTAATGGTGTTCTTAGAAGGCGCACTTTTCACATTTTTTAATTTTTTAAAAGCACGTTGAGTTTTCACAATTGACTTGTTCTGTTGAATGTAAATTTCAACTATTTCAGAGCGCTTGCGTGGCGTGTATTGTTCCATGGTAAAAATCTGCTTGGACTGACGCTTCAAACGCGGTATGTCATTAAGCGATCTGACATCTCTGTCAAAAGTTATGGCGTTGCCAGATGGGTCCATCGAATGCCATAGTGGGGGTCGTGTTGAAACAATATACGAAATATCGAAGCCCATCCCAGTCTGTTTTATCAACCGAGATATATGATCTTATATATTCGTTAAAAGTTCTATGACTTCTTTCTATTGTTCCAACTGTCTGGTGGTGGTGTGCTGTAGTCGTTATGTTGTCTATTTTTAAAAACTTGCAAAAGTCATTTATAATTGAATTCATATATTCTGTTCCCATGTCCGTAATGAATAAATGAATAGATGATTCTAATATTGCTTTTGTTACAGTATTTGCACTTTAATTCGCAATTGGGATGGCTACTAAGTATTTGGTTAAATCACATATTAGTGTGACTATATACTCGTTCCAATTTTCAGATGTAGGTAAGGGACCAATAGTGTCCACTATCACTCTGTCGAAAGAACTTTTCGGTGTTTCTTTCAGTGTAAGGGGAGTTTTTGTATGCGTTGTTATTTTCGCTGCTTGACATATTTGACATTTTCGTATGTACTCAGTTATATCTTTAGACATAAATTTCCAAATATAATATCTTTTGGCCTTGGCCAAGGTTTTTGAAATACCTGTATGACCTCCTTGAATAGGTTCATCATAGTATGTAGACAATATAGCTTTTTTTTATACTCGTTACCGAAGGTATAGAGTATATTTGGTTTGTGCAATGTCCGTCATGGTGTCTGTCCGTCTGTCCGTCCGTATGCATGCAAGTTTTTTCCACACCCTTCAAGCTAGATACTTGAAACTTTCCAATTCTCTTTATCTATGGGATAGTTAATTAAAGTGTAAAAATGGGGTTCTACGATAACTGGGGGGCTGGCACCCCCAAAAACTGCATCAAAAATTGTGGGGCCACGTCCATTCATTCTGCCCCAGCCCCCCGCATTTTAAAGTCAAAAAAGCCTATATCTCCCACAGTTTCTGAGCAAGAGCCACCAAATTTGGTGCCAAGATAAGTGATGACGACCCCCCAAAAACTGCATTAAAAATTTAGATATAACGCCCACCAACACTGCCCAAGCCGCCCCCACTCGCCCAAACGCTTCGTCAAAAACGGATGTGCGTGTATATTCCAGAGTTGTGGAACTAGAGCCACCAAATTTGGTAGGAAGATAGCTGGCAGCGACCCACAAAAATCAGCATCAAAGTTTTGGAGCCACATCCGCCCATACCACCCCCTTTCCCCATCGTTTACAAACTTTGAGCTATACTCATTTTTTATAGTCGCGTTATGTATTATAACCACATTTTGTTTAACCATCGTTTGGTTGTATTGGCGTAAAGCGAACAAATCATTCTAGAATGCATTTGACGTTTATAAGTATATGTTTTTAGCATGTATAATTTGCGTTTTCATGTTTTTATTGTGTGTTTGAGGCTCGGAAGCCTGTTTTGACTGCAGGTGTGGGTCCTGAAGAACAGAACACAACAACACTGCGAGTCACCAAATTTTGTTTGAAGATAGCAATTTGCATTCCACAAAGATCTGCAGCAAAATCTTTAAGGCCTCTTTTAAGCGGTTTTTATGGTAACGAGTATACTGCAGTCGATTGCGTCCGACTGCAACGTTTCCACGTGTTCTTTTTCATTTTTTATTAAGGTCACTGGGCTGAGTAAAGCTACTCTCAATGATTTTAATATATTATTGCCCATTTCTTTAAACCTATCAGTTGAAACGTGTTCAAAGACATTTTCCCACGGTGCCATTTTGAGTTGGCTGATTTCATGTACACCGGCTTGCGTTTCAAGCCTTTGGAAGAACTGACCTAAGTCAAGAATTCCATTAGAATATAAATCGCTAACATTATATCTTGCAGTCATTATTCTTCCATGCTTAAAGAAACGGATCATATTATTTAGATGCCAGGTCACTACTTTGAGTAAAACTTCATTTTTGATGACTTCGTATAGTTTGGGCTTTGAAGCTTTTTCTCAAGATTGCATTGGCAATTCGTCTTTATTATCTCCTGCGCAGGATTTTTGTCTACTTTGGTGCCTGGTAGTGACTTTCAGGACTTTTACTTGTATGTCTTTGAGTTCATGATTGTCCTTGCTCTTAAGATACTCTACTGTGAACTCATTCTCTTCTAAATCAAGCCTAATTCTGGTTAATTTTGATGTAGGGTTAACCATTGAAAATAAGTAGGTTAACGGTCTGTGATCAGTTTTGACTGTGAAATATCAACCATATACATATGGTTTGAAGTGATTAATGGCCCAATGAATTGCTAATAGTTCTTGTTCAGTTGTTGATTTATTACTTTCACCTTTTGTGAAACTGCGAGATGCAAATGCTACAGGTAATTGAATACCATTATAGTTTTGTGTTAACACTGCTCCACATGCCTCTTTGCTGGCATCTGTGATTATGCAAAATTCTTTGCTAAAATCGGGGTATTGCGGTGAAGTTGAATTCATTAATACCGTTTTAAGGTGTTCGAAGGCATGCTGGCAATCAGCTGTCCATTCGAATTTTCATAATCTTGTTATGTGACGAGAATAATGGGCAAAACTTTTAATGAAAAGTCTGAAATAGTTACAAAATGCAACAAATCCACTAGCGCTGTCTGCGTCCTTAGTGACTGGGTATTTTTCAATGATATCATAATTTTTTCCATCAAGAAGGATACCTTTATCTGTACATTTATGACCTAGAAAGGTCACTTCATGCATGAAGTATGTACACTTATCAGGGTGTAGTTTTAGGTTGTTTTTCCTGCATAAGTCAAAAACATTTCTCAGGTGGTTTTCTGAACAACCGATGACTATAAGGTCATCCATGTATAGGAATGCCTGTGATAGTTCAAGACCAGAAAATGCAATTGTCGTCATTCTTTGGAAAGAATGTGGCGCTATTTTAAAGCCGTAAGGTAGTTGCGTGAAATGATAAGAGCCATTGCTCGTTGAAAAAGACGTTAGATTTCTTGAGTTTTCTTCAAGTTCTATTTGGTGGAATCCTGACATTAAATCTAAGCACGAGAAGAATTTTGCTCGGCCTAGTTGATCAAGCATATCATCTATTCTTGGAAGTGGAAATTTATCAGCTAGCAATTTTTTATGACTTTGACGATAGTCTATTACTAAACGCCATCTTTTTTCGGTTTAATCCGGTAAGGATTTTTTGGCACTTAAAGTAACGGGCTATTATACTCAGACACAGAGGGTTCTACAATTTTATCATTAACGAGTTTAGTTACTTGTCTAGCTATTTCATCTTGTTGTTAATGAGGAGCTCTATAGTTTTTTATATAACTTGGCTATTCATCTTTCAATCTCAATTTCTGTGCGTAAAAATTGTTAGTTGTTATTGATAATCGGACAATGGTTAAAATTTATTTCTTGTATATTTAAGATTTTGTAACTGTTGGTTTTGTTCAATATTCGCACGTATGCGTTTTTTGAATCTGAAATTGAATTACCAACAAATATTCCATATCCTATTTCCTGATTGGGAATTAGAATTTGTTTTTTTTTTTAGTATTTACGTAAATTTTTCGGACTACCTCACAACATGATGGTATTATTATTTCGTGATTGTTGATAGTATGGAAAATTGGTATGTGTAATATTATTGGGTCTAAGAATGAAACAGTGACTTTCTGTAGTGAAATCTAATTGGCAATTGAATTTTTGTATAAAGACTATTCCAATTATTCCGTCTCCTGGAATCGGAAAATCGCTTTGTAATATGTGAAAATTATGCGGTATAATGAAGTTACTAGTTCGCATTTCGAGGAATGCTTAGCCCAATGAGCTTAATGATCCTTTACCAATTCCTGTAATTTGTGTTATGTTATCATAATCAACATGGTCTAAAGAACTTGTGGGATAGTTCAGAGGGGGCTAAGCTGAGGCCATCAGGAGGGTCGCGGGTTGCGGATAGCGAACGGCCTCTTTATGAGGTTAGCTGCGAATAAGCGAGAATCCTTGCAAATAAGCAGTCCCGGACAAACAGCGGCTACAGCGGGCCCGGATTTGAAACTAGCCCTGCCGCTAACGGTGAGCTCAGGCAGATGGCGACCGCCTGTTCTAATTAGCCTTACCTGGGTACTGCGGATCTCTGCCCGGGTGGACCCCATACTTCTCCGCAACTCGTGGGAACATGACAGGAAATAATAAAAATAAAAAGTATTTAGGTGTGCAGCAGGATACCCCTGCTACCAGTGTCGCGAGACACTTTGAGGACCGCCTCCTTGACGGGGAGGGGCCCTCCAATGTGGGACCAGCCCCATGGCGCCCTAACCAGGCGCAGCAGACAAGAAGGCCGAAGGCGGCAATAGATGCAGTGCGTGCACCTACGACGAGGGAAGCCCCACGTCACCGTGTCGCCCCAGCTGCAGGAGGAGGAAGCAAGGCTGGACCATCCCAGCCGATGCGAACGAGGCTTAGCGCTGTTAGGCGACACGGCGTGCAGCACCAGCAGCCAAAAGCGCAGCTGCCAAAATTGGGAGAGCCGGGCGGTTTGGATGACCCAAACCGAAAAACGCTGAACGGCTCAAAAACCAAATGGTACCTCAGGTACCTTCAGCAGGGAGTACCCCCTGCTGAGGCACTGCGCATGGCAAAGGCTGGTAGAGACTCGGCGAGCCAGGTACGGGGACCAGCCCCCAAATGCCTGAGCAGTAATTTGACGCCACCCACTGCCACCCCCAAGAGGGCGTGCCCAGAGGAGTGTACACCGCTGACTCAAAGAATATCTGGGATCAAAGAGATCCTACACCTAGAGCCTGCATTATGGTAAGGAAATGTATTAATTTTACTATTCTTTCAGAATTCCTCACTAGGGACTGCGTACCTATTGCCGTAAGGGCAATTGGAAACGCACCGCTATTGTGGTGGCATCTGCCTATTTTGCTGGTGATGTGGACTGCCCGCCACCGGAAATAGAAAAGCTGATGGACCACTGCAGGAGAGAGAAGCTGCCGGTTATAATCGGCTGCGATGCCAATGCGCTCCACCCCATATGGGGCAGCACGGACATCAACAAAAGGGGTGAGTGTCTTACCAACTTTATATTCAAGTATACCTTAGAAATTGGTAATGTCGGATCGACACCGACAATTGTAACTAGAGTTAGAGAAGAGGTATTAGACATTACTCTGATTAGTCGGTCTCTTAGGCCACATTTCAGAGAATGGCATGTCTCTTTGGAAGAATCCATGTCCGATCACAGGATTATCCTATTCAAACTTAAGGTTAATACGGATAGTAGTATACCAACTCGTAGCCCCAGGAAAACGAACTGCGAAAAATTTAGGTCCACCCTAGAACTTAACCTAGCCACTGAAAACTCTGGAATACCCATATGCACGAGTGAGCTAGAAGGAGTTGTTAGAAATCTAAATAGTAGCATTAAAAATGCATATGAAGAAAGCTGCCCACTAGGGAAAACGCGTAAAGAAATATATGCCCCATGGTGGAATGACGGTCTTGAGAGACTGCGGACCACCACTCGTCACCTCTTCAATAAAGCTTAGAGGGACGGGTCATGGGATACATACCACGAAAGCCTCACCTCCTACAGCAAGGAGATTAGGAATGCCAAGCGCAGGAACTATAGGGACTTCTGCGAAAGCATAACAAGCACGAGTGAAGGTGCCCGGCTCCATAGAGCATTATCAAAGCGGGCGCCGGAGGCTAATTTAGCCCTGAAGCGTAAAGATAATACATATACGAGCACCAATATGCAAAGGTTAGAGCTTCTGTTTGAGACGCACTTCCCAAGAAGTATCCCCTGTCAACCGTGCGAATCGCTTAAAACAGGAGGTCAACACAGACCAACGGCCATTGACTGGGCATGTGTCAATTCGGTGGTCACAGTGGAGAAAATAGAATGGCCAATTGGAACCTTCCAGCCTTACAAATCTCCTGGTCTAGACTGCATATCACCGGTATTCTTTCAGCAGGGACAGGGAATACTCCTACCCACTCTATGGAAAATCCTGGTCAGTAGCCTAGCACTTGGTCATATACCAAGCACTTGGAGTAGAGCTAGGGTGGTCTTCATCCCCAAGGTAGGAAAGACAGACCAACCCAAAGTCCTTCAGACCCATCAGCTTAACATCGTTTTTGTTGAAATAGTTGGAAAAGCTGGTGGATTATAGCATAAGGAGTACTCTGCTCACACAGAGTCCACTGCAGGCAACGCAGCACGCATGCAGAACAGTCAGGTCTACGGACATTGCCCTGTATGAGCTGCGCCGTACTCTGCGGGCGGCAGTAATAAACAATGAAGTAGCAGTTTGTGCATTTTTAGACATTGAAGGTGCTTTCGACAACACATCACATGATGCTGTCAAGGCTATCTTGAATAGAAGAGGGCTGGACAGTACTAGCAGATGGATTTCGTCCTAATTAGGGTCCAGACAGGCTACGGCATCTATACAAGATAGTACCGTAACAGTAACAACCGCAAGGGGCTGTCCTCAAGGGCGGGTTTTATCACCCCTCTTATGGAGTATACTAGTAGACGAACTAGAGTAGACTTGCGAACAGGGGTATTCAATGTCAAGGCTATGCAGATGACATTGTGATAAAAGCTCGGGGCAAGTATGAAGAAACTCTTTTTGATAATGTTAAACTGGGACTTAGGATTACGCATGATTGGTGTAGGGAGGTTGGTCTCAACTTAAACCCTACTAAAACAATCATCGTTCCGTTCACCAGAAGATACAAGCTACAAAGGATGAGGGAGATTAGGCTCGCGGGGAGTCCAATAGAAACAAGCAAGGAAGTTAAGTACCTTGGGGTCAATTTCGACAGTAAATTAAACTTTGGCACCCATGTTCAGAATACGATCGCAAAGTGCTGCAGAGCGCTGTATACGTGTCGTAGCATAGCCGGGAAGTCATGGGGAACATGACCAAAGATAATAAGATGGCTATGACTTATGGTAGTAAGGCCCATGCTCACGTACGGAGTGATTGCATGGGGGGATTAGGCACAGCAAATCACTGTGCAGAAGCAGCTTCAAAAGCTACAAAGAATGGCAAGTGTAGGAATCACGGGAGCGATGAGGACCTGTCCCACATCAGAGCTTGAGGTTCTATTGGAGATAACGCCACTCCATCACACAATTAGGCTGCAACAAAAGTCAACCCTCTTAAGAATGTCCGTTGAAGGAGTTGGCAGAGGACACATTCTTAGTCGAGTAGAGGCATATATGCTATCGGGTGAACTTCCCCTACTGGCACAGCCAAGGAACGAAATGAAAGTCGAACACATGTTCGGTCAAAAGTTTCAAGTTCACCTCTGTAATAAAAAGGAGTGAACATCTCTGGAAAAGGTCCACAACATGAAGAAACACACCATAAAATGGAACACCGATGAATCCCCAACGCAACAAGGCTCCGGTCTTGGTGTGGTAGGCCCTCGGCTAATGTACCATGGGCCCCTAGGTATGCACACCAGCATATTCCAAGCTGAGGTATGTGCAATTGGGAGGTGTGTGGACTTTAATCTAAAGCGTAACTATCGGAATAGGGATATAGCCATTCTATCCGATAGTCAAGCAGCAATAATGGCACTTAGTAAGACCGAAATCAGGTCAAAGGTAGTTCGTGAGGTACGAACCAAGCTAGACACTCTGGGATCACAAAATAGGCTTGCCCTAAGATGGGTCCCGGGACATGTCGAAATAGCGGGGAACGAAGAGGCAGACAAGCAAGCAAGACTGGGGGCAGCGACACCCCTAATAGGACCCGAGCCGTACTGTGGTATAGGAAGAAGCACAATACGGCAAGAACTTAGGAATGAAGAGAGACTTCTGCGAAGAACGTGCTGGGCAAGGACACCAGGACTCAGACAAGCAAAGATTCTCTTGGGTAGCTATAACCTTAAACGGTTTAAGCAAGTAATATCAATGGGTAAAAATAGACTCAGGATACTCACCGGTCTCTTGACAGGACATTGTAGACTACGAGGTCACTTGGCAAAGCTAGGTATAGTCAGCAGCGAGATTTGCAGATTCTGCGAAATGGAAGGAGAATCCTCCTTGCACATTATAGCAGAATGCGTAGCCTTAGTAAAGAAAATAAGTAGTTTTCTAGGAAAACATATTGTGCAACTTATCGATTTAGAAACCATCGACCCAACAAAGGTACTTGCATTTATGCAACACCTGGGCCTGATGGAAGAGTTATAGGCCAAGAAGGGGGCACAATAGATCTATTTGGTCGCAGTGTATTTACCTCCAATATAATAATAATATCATAATCAATATCAAAAATTGATCAGAATTTTCTTTAATGACTGAAATGTCAGTTCCTGTATTAATTAAAAATGTTAGCTTCCTACCAGTATGTTCCATTTTGTATTTTAATAAATATATTTAAATTAAGATTGATAGTTTGAACTGTTGTTTTTATTGTGTCGGAGCCCCCTTAGGCTGGTTGGTTTTCCGACGTGCTTTGTGCTTGTCGTACATTACCATTTTGTCTATAATCAGAATTGTTTGGGTGCTTGTTATAATTGTTATCTCCACGTTGACGGTTGTTTCCTCTATAACTTCCACGTCCTCTTCCATAATTATTGTTTTATATTTTGGCCATTTTTGCGGTAATAATTGTTGCTACTATTATTACCTCGACCTCTACTGCGGTAATATCCTCTATTGAAATTTCCATGTTGGGCGTGACCTCTCTGGGTGTAAAGAATGGAGTTCGCATTGCCCGTCATTTCAGTACTACAATTGATGTACTTACTAACGGCACCATTCATAGTTGTGAATGTACCTGCTTCCATTATTGTTTTTAGCTTGCCATGGTCACAATCTTTGATAGCTTCGTTGGTGCTCAACTTATCAGCATTGTCTGAAGGTAATCCTTCATCGATATACGAAGCTTCAGGTCATCTTCGTAGATTATCGATATCATTAGTGAACTGCGTGGCTGTTTTGCCTTTTTGGTAACCATTCACCATTTTTGCTTTGATAGCGTCGGATGCTTCACCGACAACTGTACCTTGCAATTTTTTTATGATTGCACTAATGGCGGTCTCATTCTGAACTTTATAAAGTGTTGAGCCAATTATTTTTGGATTTAATTACTTATATTGCTATTGGTTCATACGATCCTTTTGTCATATCTACCAATTTTATTGCCGTAATGAATCTTTGTAGATTGATCTTTTTCCGTCAAATTCTGGCACTGCACTTGAAATTTCTTTTATATACGCCCTTTGTGCGGCTGCTTGGACGGTCATGACGCTGGTTTTCGTATTTTTTATTTTTTTTATTTCAGGGGTATCGAAATCTATTTAATCTTGGTCTGAAAGTTCAGATTGCCCTAACACAACCGGAATCGTAAGATTAGTTGAATCTTCTTTCTCTATTTCTTGGTTAAAAGATTCCATATCTTCTGGTTTTGCTAAGTCGTTGGCTACTGATTCTTTTGATTCTAGTTCATCACCAGTTTCAAATGTCAAGGGGTGTTTAGGATTGTTGGTATTGATATATCTAATTTAAATTTTTTTGTTATTGATATTAAGTTTGACCATAACTTAATTAGCAATGTTGATACTTGGGACCAGTGTATTTTACTTGATTTGTCTCTATTGTCATATATTAGTACTCGTGCTTGATACAGTGTACTAATATTTTTGCATGTTTGTTAACTGTATTCCCTTGAATTGGTCTATTTTGTGATTTGTATGATTTATCAAATCTATCTTTCAATTCATTTATTTGTAAATATATATCGTCCCATTCCAATTTACTACTTCTATGTAATTACAAAAGACATTTTTTTTTTAATACTATCTAAGTCGTTACCTCTGCTTAGGTAACGTTTCTTATTTTCTTGTTATACATTGCATACATTTTTAGGGCTAATGAAATAATAGATACTACTGCTATTATTATTAAAATTAAACAAATGTCTTTTAAATTTTCCTTATGGTCTATTACTTAAACATTATTTATTACATTGGCAGCCGACTTTAACTCATTTGAGCCCATTTTGTTATTATAGTATTAATTATATATAAATGTACAATTATATATGTATATATATTTCTTATATATATTTATATTTTATATGTATATTATTATATTGTATTGTCCCTATTGTGATCTTAACATTGATCTCCTGCCTAATGGGTCGCATAGCTTTAAGGACTCACTCTGATTAGTTTCTTTCTCCATGTCCATTTGTTGTTTTTATACCCTTGACCCATAAAATAGGTAAAAAAGGGTATAATGGTTTTGTCCAAAAGTATGTAACAGGCAGAAGGAAGCATCTCCGACCCCATAAAAAATATATATTCTTGATCAGCATCAACAGCCGAAACGATATAGCCATGTCCGTCTGTCCGTCTGTCCGTCCGTCTGTCCGTCTGTCTGTCTGTATGAACGCGAGAATCTCAGAGACTACAAGAGCTTGAGACTTCAGATTTTGGATATAAGCTCTCCAATACCATGAGCAGAACAAGCTTGCTTCAAATTATCGATGACTATTCTGGTTTCCGATATACACATAGAATCAATAACAAAAATAAATCGAATTCGGAAAATCTAAAAATGAGGGTTGAAGTAATGGGTAATGATAGAACTTTTCTGAAAATTCGTCGAAATCGGTTGAGAAACACCGGAAATATTGAACTTAATCGATTGAAGCTAAGTCAGTATACCAAAGTCTTACATAAATTTAATTTATTTACTGCAACGGGGTTCAAGGTATCTTCAAGTCGTACTCTCCCGACTAGGGCCTTCTTACTTGTTTAATTAGCTTTCATGTTCTAAAATTTTATTTTGTAGGGTAAAGGCATCTCATCTACTCTTATTATTTTTATACCCTTAACCCATAAAATGGGTATATAAGGGTATAATGGTTTTGTGCAAAAGTATGTAACAGGCAGAAGGAAGCATCTCCGACCCTATAAAGTATATATATTCTTGCTCAGCATCAATAGCTGAGTCGATTTAGCCATGTCCGTCTGTCCGTCTGTCTGTCCGTCTATTCGTCTGTCTGTCTGTCCGTCTGACCGTCTGTCCGTCTGTATGAACGCGTGGATCTAAGAGACTACAAAAGCTAGAGACTTCAGATTTTGTATTTAAGTTCTCCTATACCATGAGCAGAACAAGTTTGCTTCAAATTATCGATAACTATTCTGGTTTCCGATATACACATGGTATCGATAACAAAAAAATATCTAATTTGGAAAATGTAAAAATAAGGGTTGAAAGAATGGGTAACGAAAGGTCTTTTCTGAAAATTTCGTCCAAATCGGTTGAGAAAAACCGGAGATATTGAACTTAATCGATTGAAGCTAAGTCAGTATACCAAAGTCTTACATAAATTTTATTTATTTATTGCAACTGGGCTCAGGGTATCTTCTAGTTGGGCTCTCCCGACTAGAGCCTTCTTACTTGTTTTTTTTAAATGTGAGGATGAAGGTGTAATAATAGACTTAAAAATGTTTTCCTCAATAGACCCAATCGCAAAATTATAATTATTATTTTTTTCTTCTAAATTTTCTATCCTCTTTTTAGCATCGTTAATATTCTTTTTTTAATAAATCAACTTTTGGATTTCTTTGTTTTAATGACAATAATCAAATTGTGTTAGATATATCATTTTTCGCTTGATTAATCAATTCATCAACGTATTCTTTTGTAGCCAAGTCATTCGCATCCTTCGGTTGTATACAACATATGACTCTTTTTTCGGGATATTCAAATTTCCGTCTTCGTCAATGAGAAAACTTACTAGTCTTTTGCTATTTCTGTTTAAATACTCCAAATGCTCCTTTTCGTTTGAATAATGCCCAAACTAATCAATTGACATAATAAATCAACGTTAATATAATATTTTTCTTTGTGCTAATGGTCCCTTTTTATACCCTTAACCCATAAAATGGGTAAATAAGGGTATAATGGTTTTGTGCAAAAGTATGTCACAGGCAGAAGGAAGCATCTCCGACCCAATTGATGGACTTACTAACGGCGTCATTCATAGTTGTGAATGTACCTGCTTCCATTATTGTCTTTAGCTTGCCATGGTCACAATTTTTGATAGCTTCGTTGGTGCTCAACTTATCAGCATTCTCTGAAGGTAATCCTTCATCGATATACGAAGCTTCAAGTAATCTTCGTAGATTATCGATATCATTAGTGAACTGCGTGGCTGTTTTGCCTTTTTGGTAACCATTCACCATTTTTGCTTTGATAGCGTCGGATGCTTCACCGACAACTGTACCTTGCAATTTTTTTATGATTGCACTAATGGCGGTCTCATTCTGAACTTTATAAAGTGTTGAGCCAATTATTTTTGGATTTAATTACTTATATTGCTATTGGTTCATACGATCCCTTTGTCATATCTACCAATTTTATTGCCGTAATGAATCTTTGTAGATTGATCTTTTTCCGTCAAATTCTGGCACTGCACTTGAAATTTCTTTTATATACGCCCTTTGTGCGGCTGCTTGGACGGTCATGACGCTGGTTTTCGTATTTTTTATTTCTTTTATTTCAGGGGTATCGAAATCTATTGAATCTTGGTCTGAAAGTTCAGATTGCCCTTACACAACCGAAATCGTAAGATTAGTTGAATCTTCTTCCTCTATTTCTTGGTTAAAGATTCCATATCTTCTGGTTTTGCTAAGTCGTTGGCTACTGATTCTTTTGATTCTAGTTCATCACCAGTTTCAAATGTCAAGGGGTGTTTAGGATTGTTGGTATTGATATATCTAATTTAAATTTTTTTGTTATTGATATTAAGTTTGACCATAACTTAATTAGCAATGTTGATACTTGGGACCAGTGTATTTTACTTGATTTGTCTCTATTGTCATATATTAGTACTCGTGCTTGATACAGTGTACTAATATTTTTGCATGTTTGTTAACTGTATTCCCTTGAATTGGTCTATTTTGTGATTTGTATGATTTATCAAATCTATCTTTCAATTCATTTATTTGTAAATATATATCGTCCCATTCCAATTTACTACTTCTATGTAATTACAAAAGACATTTTTTTTTTTAATACTATCTAAGTCGTTACCTCTGCTTAGGTAACGTTTCTTATGTTCTTGTTATACATTGCATACATTTTTAGGGCTAATGAAATAATAGATACTACTGCTATTATTATTAAAATTAAACAAATGTCTTTTAAATTTTCCTTATGGTCTATTACTTAAACATTAAATATTACATTGGCAGCCGACTTTAACTCATTTGAGCCCATTTTGTTATTACAGTATTAATTATATATAAATGTACAATTATATATGTATATATATTTCTTATACATATTTATATTTTATATGTATATTATTATATTGTATTGTCCCTATTGTGATCTTAACATTGATCTCCTGCCTAATGGGTCGCATAGCTTTAAGGGCTATGCTTCTAATCGGGCACAATATTTCCGCTCGATTTCACAATATTAAAATTATTTAATTTATAATATACATATATGCTGCTTGCGATGATTTCTGCTACCGTTGATCGTTTGCATCAGCTGGGCGTCGCCGGTTGTGGCACGCTGATGCTCCCTCGATTGAGCAATAGACGGTTTGCCTTTCGCTCTGTATTCCAACGTTGGTGCAAAAAGCGGTCATATGCCTTTCGCTCTTGCTAATCCTTGGTCCTACACGTGTATTCGCAGAACGGAGATACAAGAGGACCCTCGCAGTCCTTGGGGCAGCTTTTCTTTACTGCTGGTATTTCTCTAGGTGTTGGAGGTTTTGTTATTATTTGTATATTTATGACTTTAATAAAAGATGAATGAGTTTTCGAAATTGGGGTTTTGTGTGTTTCCAGTGACTTAAGAAAGTCAAGTTCAGCCTGCAACTTTGCGGCTGTTCTCCACGCTGGTGGCGGCGTGCTTGTGAACAATAGCCACTTTATGGGGGCTATTCGTTTTTTGATTTTATTCTTAATGCCACCACGTTTTCCCATTTCACACACTGAACTCACTCTGATTAGTTTCTTTCTCCATGTCCGTTTGTTGTTTTTATACCCTTGACTCATAAA
>JARNME010000433.1:371936-388969 GCA_030179655.1 Scaptomyza flava | reverse complement strand
GGGGACCCCCTAGTATGTATAAATTTATACTCGATACCGAAGGTAAAGAGTATATTGGTTTTGTGCAATGTCCGTCATGGTGTCTGTCCGTCTGTCCGTCCGTATGTGTGCAAGTTTTTTCCACACCCTTCAAGCTAGGGACTTGAAACTTTCCAATTCTCTTTATCTATGGGATAGTAAATTAAAGTGTCAAGATTGGGGTTCTACGATAACTGGGGGGCTGGCAAATCGATAAAATCGATAACTCAAAAACGATAAATCCGCATATTTCACACACCCTTACAGCTAGAACTACCAAATTTGGTAAGAAGATAGCTACTAGCAACCCCCAAAAAACTGCATCAAAAATTTTGGAGCCACGCCCCCCCATTCCGCCCCCAGACCCCCCGCATTTTGAAGTCAAAAAAGCCTATATCTCCCACAGTTTTTGAGCTATAGCCACCAAATTTGGTGCCAAATTTGGTAGGAAGATAGCTGGCAACGATCCCAACAATCTGCAGCAAAGTTTTGGAGCCTAGCCCATCCATTCTGCCCCCCTTTCTCCACCTTATGCAAACTTTGAGCTAGAGTCACCAAATTTGGTATGAAGGTAGCATTTGACATTCCACAAGGATCTGCAGCAAAAATTTGGATGCCACGCCCAAACATACCGCCCCCAGCCCCCATTTCCCCACTTTATACAAACTTCGAGCTAGAGTCACCAAATTTGGTATGAAGAGAGCAGTTGACATCCCACATGGATCGGCAGTAAAAATTTGAATGCCACGCCCACCCATACCGCCCCAAGCCCCATAGCCCCCCATTCACCACCTTTTACATGCTTCGAGCTAGAGTCACCAAATTTGGTATGAAGGTCGCATTTGACATTCCACAAGGATCTGCAGCAAAAATTTGGATGCCACGCCCAACCATACCGCCCCCAGCCCCCATTTCCCCACTTTATACAAACTTTGAGCTAGAGTCACTAAATTTGGTATGAAGGTAGCATTTGACATTCCACAAGGATCTGCAGCAAAAATTTGGATGCCACGCCCAAAATTACCGCCCCCAGCCCCCATTTCCCCACTTTATACAAACTTCGAGCTAGAGTCACCAAATTTGGTATGAAGAGAGCAATTGACATCCCACATGGATCGGCAGTAAAAATTTGAATGCCACGCCCACCCATACCGCCCCAAACCCCATAGCCCCCCTTTCACCACCTTTTACATGCTTCGAGCTAGAGTCACCAAATTTGGTATGAAGGTAGCATTTGACATTCCACAAGGATCTGCAGCAAAAATTTGGATGCCACGCCCAACCATACCGCCCCCAGCCCCCATATCCCTACTTTATACAAACTTTGAGCTAGAGTCACCAAATTTGGTATGAAGGTAGCATTTGACATTCCACAAGGATCTGCAGCAAAAATTTGGATGCCACGCCCAACCATACCGCCCCAGCCCCCCTTTCCCCACTTTATACAAACTTCGAGCTAGAGTCACCAATTTGGTATGAAGATAGCAATTGACATCCCACATAGATCTGCACCAAAAATTTGAATGCCACGCCCAACCATACCGCCCCCAGCCCCTCTTTCCCCACTTTTACAAACTTTGAGCTAGAGTCACCAAATTTGTTATGAAGATAGCAATTGACTTTCCACAAAGATCTGCATCAAAAATTTGGATGCAATTCCACCCATACCGCCCCCAGCCCCCCTTTCCCCACTTTATACAAACTTCGAGCTAGAGTCACTAAATTTGGTATGAAGATAGCAATTGATATCCGACATGGATGGGCACCAACATTTTTAATGCTGGTATCGAGTATACCGCAGTCGGTTGCATCCGACTGCAACGTTTCCACTTGTTTTATTATTATTATTGTTGACGAGTTAGTACTTAATTTAAATTACGTCTAACGGGATACTAAGCTATAGCAGCTAAGGCCTTAAGCTTGTAGAGTGTGTTTTATATTCTAGTTTGTACATGGTTTGTGAGTTCTTTTAATGTATTTTGTTTATTTACATAGGTAGGATATTAAAGTTAGATTAAATAATAGATATTTATATTTTTAAGGAATTCTATTGTTTCATTTATATTTTTGAATGAGGTTATTAGGATATTAAAGTTAGATTAAATTATAGATATTTATATTTTTAAGGAATTTTATTGTTTCATTTATATTTTTGAATGAGGTAATTTCGGTTATAGATGGTTGAAGGTACAGGGCTCTTTCTCTATTGTATAGTGGGCAGTCGACTAATATATGTGTGATGGTGAGGGTTGTGTTGCAGTTGGTACATGTTGGTGGAGAGGATTTATTAAGGATATATCCATGGGTTAGGTTTGTATGTCCTAGTCTGAATCTTGTTCGTGTAGTGTTTTTTATTGTTGTTTTTGTTGCTTTGTCGTGGCAGATCATTTTGTAGTGTTGGGATGTGCTGTTTAGGATTAATTCATAGAATTGTTGGGTGTTTTGATTTATAAATTTGTTTATGTCCGATAGGTTGTAGTTAATTTCAAGCATAAGGGGGAATTTATACGTGTTTTTTGCCATTTCGTTCGCAAGTTCATTTCCCGTTATACCACAGTGACCCGGAATCCATATAAGTAACAATTTATTGTTCTTATATTTGTTTAAAATATTCCTTATAGAATGGTGTAGAAGTTTTGGCTATTGGTGTTGTTGATAGCTAGTAATGAGGATAGTGAGTCTGAACAGATGCTAAGTTTACCTCTTTGTTTGCTGGCGTATTTGCATGCTGCGAGGATTGCTGCTATTTCAGCTGTAAAAACTGAAGAGAATTGCGGTAGTAAATGGTATGCAATTACCTCTGTTTCAGTTGTCACACTGTATGAAACCCCGTCATCCGACTTGGATCCATCAGTGTACAGAAATTGTCTATCTGTCAGTGAGTTTTTTAGTTCTTTGAATTTTGTCTTGTATATTAAAGGTGAGGTGTCTGATTTGAGGGAGGAGTGTAGTGAGATATTAATGTTGGAAGTATTACTTAACTTTTCGTTTTTGCATGTGATGGGAGATGTTTGGATTTTAGGTATATTGCATTGCATTCTTTTGGATTTTTTAATTTTATAGTAGATTTTTTCTATTGGAGAGTGTTTAGAGTGCATTATGATTTTGAAGTTTTTTTGTGACGCGTATAAGGTTCTGTATTCAATTGGTAGTATGTTTGCTTCATGAAGGAGGTTGTGGATTGGTGTGGTGCGAAAGGCATTGAATGCCATTCTTATAGCGGAGTGGTAAATTGTTTTAAGTTTGTTTAGAGAGGATTTGGGTGCTTTCCCATATAATTGGATTCCAAAGTCGATTTTGGACATAATAATAGATTTTACTCCTTAAATAATTGTATTTATGTTGCAGTTGAATTTATTGTTGGATAAGCATTTTATAACGTTGAGTCTTTTGGATAGTTGTAGAGAGAGATTTTCGATGTGCTTGTTCCATCTGTATTTTTTTTTTTTTTTCTATGGTGATTCCAAGGATCTTGAGGGAGTCTACATTTTGCAGGGTGAAGATGTTTGACTGTAGTGAGAAGCTGCAAGTTCTTTTTCTGCAAATATGCAGAGTTTTGCATTTGCTAGGTGATAGTGAAGCACCAGAATAGTCGCACCATTGCTTGATGTCGTTAAACGGTGGGTCTATGTTCAAAAAGTTTTGTTTTTTATTTAATTTGTAAACTATTGTGTAGTCGTCGGCATAGCCATTAAATTCGAGCTTTTTGTGTTTGTCTAATGTTTTGTTCAGTTTATTTAATGCTATTGCGAATAAAATGACTGATAGGGGGGAGCCTTGGGGTATTCCGTTGTTTAAAGGCTGGCAGTTAGAGTATGACTTGTTGGCGAGGACTGTTATTTTTCTGTTAGTGAGGAAGTTATAAATGTATTTTGCTATTTTTGGTCCTATTTTCCAGTCAGTGAGTTCGTCGATGATACTGTGGATGCCCACTCTGTCGAAGGCCTTTGCAAAATCTAGAGATATGATGGAGGCATGATTTTTTTTTTTAAGGGACGATGTGGTCTGATAATCTAGCATAGCTAGGGAATCAGACACTGATTTTCCCTTTCTGAATCCCATTTGGCGACTATCTAGTAGCTTGCCATTTATAGCTAGCCACCATAGTCGTTTAGCAATTATTTTGTCCAGCACTTTCGCGATACAAGGGTTGAGGGAGATGGGGCGGTATGAATTGATGGAGGTTCTGTCCAAATATGGTTTAAGGATGGGTATAACACTGCTAGCTTTGAACTGCTGGGGAATTTGTGCCGTAAGAATGTTGTTGAAAAGGTTGAGAAGCCTTTTCAAAAGACTTGGAGATAGGTTCTTTAGCATCGGGTAGCTTATGCGATCTCGTCCTGGTGTTTTACCTCTTAATTGATTAAGAGCAGCTAGTAGTTCGATCATGGTTATGTCTTTTTCGAGGTTTAGTGCTAAGGGAGATGGATTATGTGAAATGTTGGGGCTAGATTTTGCTTTGTGGTGGTTGAAAGATGTGTGGAAATTAATGTCTAGAGATGCGTTGGACCAGTGTGTGCAAAGGGTGTTGGCTATTTCGTTTTTGTCTAGAATGTTTTGTGTGTGATCATAGGGGTTAATGAGGCAGTGGATATCGTGACGAGTTTTTAAACCACAGAAGCGGTTTATATGTGACCATATTTTGGAGATGGGTGTGTTCGGGTTTACTTCCGCTGTAAAATTTTGAATAGAAATTCGTTTCCTAGTTTTTATTTCACGTTTAAGTCGGGCATTGGCTTTTTTGTAGGTAAGAATGTTTGTTGTGTTGATAATTCTATTTAGGTTAGCCCATGCTGTTTGTTTCTCGTCTTTTAATTGTTGTAGGTCTTGGTCCCACCATGGCACAGTTTTCTTTTTTCTGTGTTGGTGTGATTGGGGTATGGTTTGGTTGGCTGCGTGGATTATGATTTTAGTTATATTAGCTGTTTCTTTGTTTATGTTTGTGCTGGGGGGTTTTTCTATGGATAATGATTCAGTAAGCTTCGTAAAAAAGGGGCCAGTTTGCTTTCTTTAAGTTGAATTTTGGTCTTTCGGTGGGGTTGTTGTTGATGTTGTGTTCGTCGAATAGGTCAATGCTTATGGGGAAGTGGTCACTGCCTGAAAGGGAGTTATCTCTATTCCATGTGGAGTTAAGTTTAAGGATGGGTGATGCAAGGGACAGGTCGATGTGCGTGAAAGTATGGTGAGTGGTAAAATGGGTTGGTGAGCCATTGCTAAGTGTTATTAACGAGGATTGATTAATAAATTTGAAAAGAGTGTTGCCTCTATTGTTGTTGGTTTGAGAGCCCCAACTCTGATGCCAGCTATTGAAATCTCCAGTTATTAGTAAGGGAGGAGTTAGGCTGTTAAAAGTGTTTCTCAAATTCTGTTGTTCGAAAGTTTTGTTGGGGGGTATGTATGATGAGACGATAGTAAACTTGATTTTGGAGTGAATTCTTACTGCTATTGTGTCAAAGTCGAGTGGATTAATGGTAACTTGTTGTTGTTGTATGGAGCTATGGACTAGAAGAGCTACGCCTCCATATCCGTTTGTGGCCGTGTTTTCATGGTATAGTGTATAGTTGATTGGAATGGGAATGTTTTGTTTAGAGTAGAGGTGGGTTTCTTGTAGGGATATTATTTTTGGGCTGTGTTGTTTTATGAGGATTTGCAACTGATTGTAGTTGTTAGTATATCCGTTAAGGTTCCATTGTAATACTTTTAGCATGGTTGATGTTAGGTTTTTTTTTTTTTTTTGTATTATTGTGGTTGTAGGTGCAGTTGCATGTATGTTGAATGGAAGTGATAGAAGTTAGGTGTCCGCGACGTATACAGCCCGCCCGGGGTGCAGAAAGTATCCCGAGGGGGCTGTAGTCGTCGCGGACACTTTTTAATTGGATTATTAGTCGTTAAATGCTATCACTGTCACTGTGATGTAGTTGTTTCTTGTTTTGGTTGACTTTCTTTGTTTTAGAATCAGTTTTGTCTTTTGATTTTAAATTTGTTGCGAGAGTATTTTGTTTATTTGCAAAGATTCGAAGTTTGAGTTCTTCTGATATCGATGAGCTGGGCGTTGTTGTCGATTTCGGTGCTGAGGTTGATGGGGTTTCGTTGGCGTAGGAAGTGGTGTCCATAGCTGTTTCGAGATCATCGTATGTTGTTAAATGTCTTATTTGGTTGATGGTATGGTTGGGTGTGTTTTTGATGTTTTGGGGTGGATTGGATGAACTGGTTGCTGGCATTTTTGGTATTGTTGTTTGTTTTGCTGGTTGTTCTGCTGCTACTGTGGCGTATGGTGTTGGTTGATGGGTGTGTCTTGAGTAGTAGATTCTAGTAGCTTCTTTATGATCTACTTTTTGAAGGGTTTTGATTGAGGTCAATTCCTTTTGTTTTATAAAAGCTGGGCATGATTTATTCATTGGGCTGTGTTTGTTTTGGTTATTTATGTCATATTTGCAGTTTATGCAAGATTTATCTTTGGTGCATGTTTCGTTCTCAGCAGTGTGTTGTTCGGCAGAGCAATTGATGCATATTTTGGAAGACTTGCAGGTGATTGTGGGATGTCCAAGTCTTAGACAATTGCGACATCTAAGTGGGAGTGGTATATATGGGCGTATGTTAACTCGTTCATATCCAATCATGATTGTCTCAGGGAGTGAGAGTGATGCGAAGGTTAGAGTGATGAGTCCAGTTTCTTTAGGTGTATTGTTTTCCATTTTTGTTATTTTACGTATTTCTGTGACGTTTTGCGGCTTAAGTTCTTTTAATATTTCTTGATCTTCGATATTGCGTAACTCGTTGGAGTAAATTACTCCCTTGGAGAAGTTTAGAGTCTTGTGCTCACTAACTGATACGGGGAAGTCGGTGAAGGTGGTCAGCTTTAGAAGTTTTTGGGCTTGTAGTGTGTTTTTGGTTTTAATTAGCAAGGCACCTATTCTTGTCTTTTTACATGTTTCTACTTCTCCGTTGCATGTATAGTCGATGACTTTTTTAATAAGGAAGGGTGATACTTTTTCAAATGTTTTGTTGTATATATTATATATGCATGTTTTTATTAATTCGCTCATTTGCTTTGCTGGTGCTAGGTCGACGCAATAAGATAAGAAATAAAATAAGCGCACACAAGGAATACAAGGAAAAAAATGGGGGTACAGCAATTGAAGAAGCCACTGCGCGCTAGAAAATCGCAGGCTAGCGGCGCATACACACAGTATGGCTGGCTGGTTGCGCTATCAACAAAAATATTTTAGCAAAGTTAGGAAGCGAAATGGCTGGCGAATGATACACGAAGCACGAGAGAAGCCCGAAGTGCGCTCTCAGAGCGAGTGGTAGCTACGCTTAGTTACGTTACGACTTCCAATTGAATAATTGAATTTTGCTGTTTGGCAGCTCTATTTAGTGAATTCTTGTTGTTACTATGTAAAGCCACCAAACAAAATGTTAATTGAACGACTTTCAAAAAATGGAGTTTGGCCACAAAAACTGGCCAAATTACCCATAGTGAACTGATGCCAGTTGACTCGGTTCATAGCACAATAGAATCGTTTACTCGAAATAGAACAGTTTGGGCTCCTACTGAGTGGCATACAATTATTAGAAGTGCAAGAACAAACCCTTACCGATATAAATGCATACTTCTAGAAAACTCCGATTTTTTAAATTAGAAATTATTTTCGAATAAACTTTATTTAAAAGGTATTTAATTAAATACAAGCTTGCTGCGGTCAGCCACTTTTAAAAAAGAGTGTATTGAATAAAAATAAGGATATTTTCAAAACAGCTCTGAAACAAAGATTAATATGAGTTTTAGCCATCATCAAAATCGTTTGTACACAAAAGAATTAGAAATATCTTTAAATAAGTTTAATGATTTAAAATCACTTTGTGAAAAGAAAAGCATTCCTATACAATATCATCAGGAATATGTTAGCCTTAAGACCTCAAAAAAAAGTCAAAGATACATTAAACGAAAGCGACGAAGATGATTAGAAAAAAATAACTTTAATTTCTTCAGTCTGTGAAAACCCATGCATAATTAATTTTAAGCCATATTATGAAAAATTGATTTAAATAAATTTAAAAGTTACATATTAAAAAAACAACAATAAATTGTATCAAAAACATATAACGTAAACGACTTTTTTTAAACTAATTTGTCGTAAAGTCTAGCCGCGAAAATAACGTGAGCGCCAAAAAAATAGTAATTTGCGCAAATAAAACCTTGAAACGTATATACCATTTGTATGTGACCTTAAGTAGGCTACCTTTTTTATTTCAAGAAAATGCACTCAACATATTCTAATCACAAGAAACTCTCTCCTGTAAAATTGCATTTTGGCGCATTCGTTATTTACGCAAATAAGGCTCGATATGTATGTAAATATGTTGCCGTTTTGTTTATCTATATTTTCCGCTTCAGCCACAGCAGCAGCAGCTGTTTCAGCTACACCGGCGGCAGCAAAAAAAACAACATTTTAAGAAGGCAAAGCTGCACCAGCAACATATCGTCAACAAGCTGAACAGCCAAATTACACAAATAAACAAAAAATTAGAATTTATTATTAAAAAACAGAATACAATAGAAATACAAAACGAAAAAAAAACAAGTGGGAACGTTGCAGTCGGACGCAACCGACTGCGGTATACTCGATACCAGTATTAAAAATTTTGATGCCCATCCATGTGGGATGTTAATTGCTATCTTCATACCAAATTTGGTGATTCTAGCTCGAAGTTTGTATAAAGTGGGGAAAGGGGGGCTGGGGGCGGTATGGGTGGAATTGCATCCAAATTTTTGATGCAGATCTTTGTGGAATGTCAATTGCTATCTTCATAACAAATTTGGTGACTCTAGCTCAAAGTTTGTAAAAGTGGGGAAAGGGGGGCTGGGGGCGAAATGGGTGGGCGTGGCTCCAAAACTTTGATGCAGATTTTTGGGGGTCGTTACCAGCTATCTTCCCACCAAATTTGGAGGCGACGTTGGGGAGGCGTGGCTCCAAAAGTTTTGATGCAGTTTTTTGGGGGTTGCTAATAGCTATCTTCTTACCAAATTTGGTAGTTCTAGCTGTAAGGATGTGCGAAATATGTGGATTTATCGGTTTTGAGTTATCGAATTTATCGATTTGCCAGCCCCCCAGTTATCGTAGAACCCCCATCTTGACACTTTAATTTACTATCCCATAGATAAAAAGAATTAGAAAGTTTCCAGTCTCTAGCTTGAAGGGTGTGGAAAAAACTTGCAACCATACGGACGGACAGACACCATGACGGACATTGCAAAAAACCAATATACTCTTTACCTTCGGTATCGAGTATAATTAAAAGCTTTAAAAATAGAATTAAGTAATCAATATAAAAACGAAATTAAAAACTTGCGTAATGAATTACAAAAAATGAATTTTGAAGAAAATTAAAAATTACAACAAAAAATAAAAAAAAATTATAAAAACTTTGTGTCTAAACTGCCGCCTTTTTACTTTAAATCATTATACGTTTACTTTCAGAATGTAGGTTTTCTTAAAGACAAAGATGATATTATCTTTTGTGGAACGACAATTGCATTATTTATTATTTTCATTATAAAATTTCTTCTTTTATTTTATTTAACAATTTGACTGTGCAGCGGTTTAATGTTTGGTTGCTGGCGCAGTTTTAAATGCTTTAGTTGTTGTTGTTGCTGGCGATGCTTTTGTTGTTGCTGTGGCTGACGCTGATGCTGCCACTGGTGTGGCTGAGACTGCTGCTGCTGGTGTAGCTGCGGCTGATAGAGCTGTTGCTTCAAAAAATCATAAAAAATACATGCGAATAGATTCTTGAAATTTTTATTTAAATCATTATTAGAATTGTTTGAAGTAATTTTTACATCAAAACATTTTTTGTTTATGCCCAGGGAGAAAAGTTTCAAAAGTAGACTTTTACTAAAATTTAAATCTTTCAAACGGAAATTAAATGACCTTTCCATCGATACCATACTTTCCATAAAGTAAATTTAAGCAATGGGTAGATTTAACTTTAAGTGTAGTGTAAATACTTTTAACTACCTTTGATATGAATTAAGTACAATCAAGGCGCGCACACATAAATACGTACTTATGTATGTTATCTTTTGACGATGCCGCCGCCGCTTAAAAGGCCTTTGACGCGCGAGTTACCTCCGCCAACCTCGCCCCTCCAGCAAAGCCTCCGCGTATTGCCTAACAACAGGGCTATACGCGGAAGCTGCTGACCAAGCACAAATGCAGAGACACTTCGTCGTCTACAACAAAATGCCTACGCGGCATATTCCCGATCAGCGCCTTCAACCAAGCCACTTCACCCACTACAATGCTTCGCAACTGCTGAGTTGCGAACAGGATACATATGTATGTAGGGCACACATATACACAAACGGAAACGTTGCAGTCGGACGCGGTATACGCGTTGCCAGTATTAAGACCGGTAAAATCAGGCCTGATTGCAAAGGGGTACGGATGCGGCAGGGGTGCACGCTGCCTGAAAGACTCTCCGATGCAGATGGGGAGGCCACCAGCTGTCTTCGTACCAAGTTTGTCGACTCTACCTCAAAGTTTGTAAAATGTGGCGATGCTCATCATTGTGGAATGTCAATTGCTATCTTCGTATAGCTCCGGCTAGGGGCGGTATGGCACCAAAATTTTTGTTTCACATCTTTGTGGAATGTCAATTGCTATTTGCATTAAAAAACAAGTGGGAACGTTGCAGTCGGACGCAACCGACTGCGGTATACTCGATACCAGTATTAAAAATGTTGATGCCCATCCATGTGGGATGTTAATTGCCATCTTCATACCAAATTTGGTGACTCTAGCTCGAAGTTTGTACAAAGAGGGAAAGGGGGCTGGGAGCGGTATTGGTGGGTGTGGCATCCAATTTATTTATTTACTTATAATAGTTAGCTATAATAAAAAATTTACATTAACTTATTTTTAAAGCACTGGCTACAGAGGCCTTCGGCTTGCTGCTATACATTTACAATACTTAAATTTTTGTATATATATTTATATTAACATATTTACATTGGGTTAACTTTAGGGTTAAAGGAAGCTATAGATATTTATTGTTTTTACACTGATAGAAAAAATCAAGTATTTCGTACTTAAAACCCCACATTTCGTACTTGATTTCTCACTAAGTACGGAATTACTGAAACCGAGAATGTCGTACTTATTTCAAGTACGGTTTTTAAGTTCGTTTTTTTCTTGATTTAAGTTCTGTTTTAACTTGAATTAAGTTCTACCGTTCTTGATTCAAGTTCTTTCAGAACTCGATTTAAGTTTTCGAGTTCTTAAAATGTAAGTTCATAAAGTTCTTAAATTAAGTACATATTATGCACTTGACCCAAGTATAGCAATACTTAATTCAAGTATTTCAAAACTTGAAAATTGAGTACGGAAAATTCTTGAAATAAGAATTTGTATTCTTGATTCAAGAATTTGGATACTTTCATCAAGTATCCAAGAAATTGATTTAAGTATTCAAATACTTGATTCAAGTATTGCAAAACTTGAAAATTGAGTTCGGAAAATTCTTGAAATAAGAATTTGTATTCTTGATTCAAGAATTCGGATACTTTCATCAAGTATCCAAGAAATTGATTTAAGTATTCAAATACTTGATTCAAGTATTGCAAAACTTGAAAATTGAGTACGAAAATTCTTGAAAAAAGTACTTAAATTCTTGATTCAAGAATTTGTATACTTCAATCAAGTATCCAAGTACTTGGTTCAAATACTTGGTTTAAGTTTAACAGTAAGTACTTGAATAAAGCTGTTATGTTTGGAAAATAAAAGACATCATAAGTTTTTTTATTTTTCATTATAACATAAAACATTTAATTTAACTCTGAAAATCATTAAATGTACTTAATTCTTAAATAAGTTTTTTTTATTATTTAAGGGATACATAGGCGGGCTTATAAATTCTAAAATGTTTCGTATTTCCATTTCTTTTAGAGGGTGACCTACTTCGAACGCATGAAAATTACGTTCGAATTGTTTTAAATAAATTTGTTGGCAAATTGCATATATGTTTTCATTTTTAACAATAAACGACTTAATTTTTAACAGCTGTATATTTTTTAAATTAGCCGCAACATAAAATTGTTTTTTATATATTGTGCCTTTATAAATAATTTCATTGCATAAAAGGCAATCCTTATAATTAATATCCACTTCATGTGTATTGATTATGTTAGGAAAAAATTCTTCTTTAGTTAAATCTATATTTACAGCCGATTTATACTCCAAAACTTGCTCAATTGACTTACCATGATCAATTAAAAATTTAGAAAACTTAGTAAATGTTTGATTACAGTTGCTTTTCAAGCATTTAATTATTAATAATTTTGCTGTCATTAAGTGATCAACTTTAAAATGAGATATTAAGTCTTTTGGCTTGCTTAGTGCCTTGTGGCATTTAAAGCATAAATACATTTTTAAAATTGATTTTAATTATGTAAAAACTGCAAAAGTGAAGTTAAAGTTGTATTAACAGCCAATGTGTTTGGCAAGCTTCTGGATATTTGAGCGATAAAACTTGGGAAGTCTTGAAACATATGTCTAACGAATTAAATTTAAGGAGGTTTCCGTCAAGATACATATAAAAACCTTTTATGTCACTTTCCGAAACTCCAACCACAATTATAAAGGGTTGGATTGTCATCCCAGAACAGTAGAATTTGTTGATGACTTCATTTATTTTCCTATCGTAGTCGTTGATGCACAAAATGTGTAAGACGAAACATTCTTGAGCATCCGTTATTGTTGCCTTCCTGTATTTTTTCCCCCTGTCGTCTTTAAAGCGTGCAACTGGTAGTAGCACAGCATTTAACAGGATAGCAGCTAAATAATCTTGAGCATCTATAGAATAAAATTAGTGTGAATAGTAAAAAATTTAACGAAAGTTTATAATAGTTACCATTGTTTGTTGTCTGTTTTGCTTTAAGTAAAAGCTATTTGCAGTAGTCGTTACTGATATTATTTTCATAAAATTGAAACATTTTTGCTTTGAACTGATCCCATTTGGAAAGAAGCAAGTGATCTTTTAAAGGATACATCAGTTCAAAATCGATTTTAATCTGAATTTTTTTATATTTTGTAAGTTAAAAGTACAAATAGGTAATTTTTTATAGTTACCAGATCAGCGGCTCTAGCATTAGATAGCTTTGACCAGTATTTAAAAAACTCGGTAGATTTTAAGCTCATCAAGTCCCTTTGGCGGAGATGAAAAGTTGATTTCCATTTTTGACACACCTCTCCCCAGTCAGCGCAGTCTCTATTCAAAGAAGCTTTTAATACAGCTTCTACTGACTCATCAATTTCAGGAATAAGAGGATTTCTTTTTTCCCTGCTATTTTCTTTTTCACGGATTGTGATTCGGGATCTTTTGCATCGAGCATTCGTATACTTAGAATATAATTTTCCAGTTGGGCAATTTCTTCCTCTTCTTTCAATAAAATAATAATCCTAAAAATAAAAAAAATAAATAAATATTTAAAAAAATATCAACAAACTTCATATACTTCATATAGAAACCATTGAATATTTTACCTGCATCAAATTTTCGCTCGGAAAAATTGAACAAATTTCATTAAAAACAACACTAAAATCATTAACTTCTAAATTAATGTTGTTTAAAATGGCCTATTGAATAATGATATTTATTACGTCATCCCTGAGACTATTTAAGAGCGATTTATTTTGCTGCTCATACATAGGCACGGCGCGTCCTTTCGTAGACTCATTCAAAATTGTCGCTAAATCCTAGAAAAATTAGTAAATAAATTTTAAGTAAAATTAAGAAACAAAATAAAATTATAAAATCTTTTAAAAAGATTACCGGAACTTTTAAAGAAAATATAAATCTCAACAGTTTTAAAAATATATACCCTATTTAAAATTGGAACTGATGAGCACTCCGATCCACGTAGAAAGGTTGAAACCTTTGAGCCAATAGATATAGTTTCGTCGTCGATTCCATACTAAATAAACATATGCATATAATATATAAAAAATTGATATTTAAATTTTTCACCACTGCTAAAGCAAACTTACTTTTAGTTTTTTCCACAAAAACAATTTTTCTCGGAACTGTACCCTCAAACCTAATGGCGGCACTGCCACCTGCAAGTCCGCTTTTTCCAAATATTTAAGGCTTTCAAATGATACTGACGCAGCTAGGTTAAAACATAATATTTACAAATTAATTAATATAAACAAGTGGAAACGTTGCAGTCGGACGCAACCGACTGTGGTATACTCGATACCAGTATTAAAAATTTTGATGCCCATCCATGTGGGATGTCAATTGCTATCTTCAAACCAAATTTGGTGGCTCTAGCTCGAAGTTTGTATAAAGTGGTGAAAGGGGGGCTGGGGGCGGTATGGTTGGGCGTGGCATTCAAATTTTTGCTGCAGATCCTTGTGGAATGTCAAATGCTACCTTCATACCAAATTTGGTGACTCTAGCTCAAAGTTTGTATAAAGTGGGGAAATGGGGGCTGGGGGCGGTATGGTTGGGCGTGGCATTCAAATTTTTGCTGCAGATCCTTGTGGAATGTCAAATGCTACCTTCATACCAAATTTGGTGACTCTAGCTCAAAGTTTGTATAAAGTGGGGAAAGGGGGGATGGGGGCGGTATGGTTGGGCGTGGCATTCAAATTTTTGCTGCAGATCCTTGTGGAATGTCAAATGCTACCTTCATACCAAATTTGGTGACTCTAGCTCAAAGTTTGTATAAAGTGGGGAAATGGGGGCTGGGGGCGGTATGGTTGGGCGTGGCATCAAAATTTTTGCTGCAGATCCTTGTGGAATGTCAAATGCTACCTTCATACCAAATTTGGTGACTCTAGCTCGAAGCATGTAAAAGGTGGTGAATGGGGGGCTATGGGGCTTGGGGGCGGTATGGGTGGGCGTGGCATTCAAATTTTTGCTGCTGATCCATGTGGGATGTCAATTTCTATCTTCATACCAAATTTGGTGACTCTAGCTCGAAGTTTGTATAAAATGGGGAAAGGGGGGCTGGGGGCGGTGTGGTTGGGCGTGGCATCAAAATTTTTGCTGCAGTTCCTTGTGGAATGTCAAATGCTACCTTCATACCAAATTTGGTGACTCTAGCTCGAAGCATGTAAAAGGTGGTGAATGGGGGGCTATGGGGCTTGGGGGCGGTATGGTTGGGCGTGGCATTCAAATTTTTGCTGCAGATCCTTGTGGAATGTCAAATGCTACCTTCATACCTAATTTGGTGACTCTAGCTCAAATTTTGTATAAAGTGGGGAAAGGGGGGCTGGGGGCGGTGTGGTTGGGCGTGGCATCAAAATTTTTGCTGCAGTTCCTTGTGGAATGTCAAATGCTACCTTCATACCAAATTTGGTGACTCTAGCTCAAAGTTTGTATAAGGTGGGGAAAGGGGGGCGGAATGGTTGGGCAAGGCTCCAAAACTTTGATGCAATTTTTTTGGGGTTGTTGCCAGCTATCTTCCTACCAAATTTGGTGGCTCTAGCACCACTACTCTGGAAGATACACGCATTCCCGTTTTTGACGAAGCGTTGGGGCAGATGGGGGTGGCTAGGGCGGTATTGGTAGGCGTGGCATCCAAACTTTTGATGCAGTTTTTGGGGGGTCATCATCACCTATCTTGGCACCAAATTTGGTGACTCTAGCTAAAAAACTGTGGGAGATATAGGCTTTTCTGATTTCAAAATGCGGGGGGGCTGGGGGCGGAATGGGTAGGCGGGGCTCCAAAATTTTTGATGCAGTTTTTTGGGGGTTGCTAGTAGCTATCTTCTCACCAAATTTGGTAGTTCTAGCTGTCAGGATGTGCGAAATATGTGGATTTATCGGTTTTGAGTTATCGAATTTATCGATTTGCGAGCCCCCCAGCTATCGTAGAACCCCCATCTTGACACTTTAATTTACTATCCCATAGATTAAGCGAATTGGAAAGTTTCAAGTCTCTAGCTTGAAGGGTGTGGAAAAAAGTTGCGTTCATACAGACGGACAGACGGACAGACACCATGACGGACATTGCACAAACCCAATATACTCTTTACCTTCGGTATCGAGTATAAAAATAGATATGCTTTATTGATAAATCTGAGCTGACGCAAAAGACGCAAGCGTTTCGAGTTTTTCTAGATCAGTGATGGGCAGACGGTGACGTCCATATTATTTCTAACTCACACGAGGCAGCGCGCTGGCAGCGCAGCCAGCGCGCTGCCTCGTGTGAGTTGGGTTTTTCGCTGCCGACTGCACGAAATCACACGTACGCTATAAGCATTGAAATCTATTTTTAGAACACGATTGTTCGTTTGTCGTCGGTTGTCGTGCCGAAGCATGCATTAGACTTAACTTTGTACTTTTAGTTGAAGGCGAACTATTGACAGGCAGGCACCACGCAGCGCATTAGCAGGAAAACTAATTTTTTACAGTGCGCTCCAAAATGTTTATGCCCGAATGGGAGAATGAATTTTTTTCATAGAAAATAAAGATTGCAGAGCAAAATGCTTGATTTGCAATAACATTGTTTTTCGAAATGTTAAATATTTTTCAAGATGGCATTATTTGTTAATAAATAATAAGCACAATGAGTAACCGTTAACTTGCAGCGTGCACTGTACTGATCACACTTCGTTTTTTCGCTGCAGCGCACGCAAATTGTGCTTGTATGCGTGTGAAAACTGTGACAATATTTGTGTGTGCCCACCACTGCTCTAGATGCATGTGTATGACGAAAGTAGCATAACAGCCCAGCAGTTTTCAATCGCTAATAATTGATGATGCAAGCCCGTGTACAAACTCATGCATGAAAAGAACGTCTTGGAGCTAGAATTTCATGCACAGTAATGGGCTATTCACCCCTGATTCAGGTCTTTTTCAGGCCGAACGATACTGCGGGCTACTCACAAGCGAAGTGCGCAGTTATATTCGCGTGTGTATTCCGCAACCATCTCTGACACATACATACATGCTCATATAAACGCAAATTTTTGCACTCATTTTACATATGTATGTACATATAT